>LBNU01039153.1:74920-91084 GCA_014162995.1 Artemisia annua
TATATAGGTAACTTAAGGAGATACTTAGAATTTACGGCTTCGTACATAGTTTAGGCCCCTGTGAACTTCCTAGTTTGTAATGATAAAGAACATATAACTTTATGGAATACTACTTTTCAACGGGCAACCATAGCACGTTTTGCAAGCATTATAATGACAAGATGCGCGCTAACACTTCATAATAAAAAATACAATGCTAACATTTTGACTTTGATGTTTGACCCAGCTCAATTATAACACGTTCCTTTAATGCTCAACCCCCCCCCACCCCAAGAGGCTTTGGGTACATATAACTGCACTAACCAAAACGGGATTCCACAAAACCCCGTTATTTGGACTTGGATGTTTTGCCCAGCTCAATTACAACACATTGATTACTCTCCCAACCAATAAGCTCTCCCTTTAATGCTTAACCCCCTCCCCCCAAATTATCCTCTTAATGTTCTTTGTAATTACTTTTTTTGTCTCTCTGTAATATTTGTGCTAAATGTTAGTATAAAATTACATATTAATAATGTATAATTGTAACAAGCAACACTCATGTCAATTGAAGAATTATACTAGTAATATCTAATGGTCAAATGACATAAAAAAACAAAGTAATCAAGTTAGAGTTAATTTCCAATCAATATAGCAAACTACTTTTTTAAACATAAAAAGGTAGTGTTATTATTATTATTATTATTATTATTTGCCAATTTTAGGAGTTTCCGTTAAATTTCATAATCTCATATTATCATGCCCATCGCCATCACCAACCCCACCCACCACGTACCACCACCAACAAGCAACGCCGCCCACCCCACCAATCCCACCCACCACTACCGTCACCACTAGTGTCAGCCCTTAACCAACACCGTCACTTTCACTAACTAGGGATGTGTAGAAAATCTAAAAACCGAACCTAAACCGAAAGAACCGAGAAATCAAATGAAAAACCGAAACCGACTAAAAAATCGAAGGTTCGGTTTATGTATATTGGAAAAACCAAAATTTACAGTTCGGTTTGGTGTTAGCATAAAATCAAAATAAAAAAGCGAACTGAAAAATACATTTAATCTTAAAATACTAATAGATACCATTTATTGGAAGGTGTCATTTAGAATGCATAAACAATTTCTTATAGGTTTTTCTAATTTGTGCCCTTGGGGCACAAGTTAAGCGCACCAAAAGGACGATAGGACCCGCGAAAAAGGATGTCCGGACCCATAGAAAAGTACACTCTTCAAATAAAAGATGTGTGTCCGGACATCCTTTTTCATGGGTCCCACCGTCCTTTTGGTGTACTTAACTTTTACCCTTAGGGCACAAGCTAGAAAAACCCATTTTAGAAACATAAACAATTATCTTATATATTTTCTTTATTGTTATTAGTTTTTTATTGTCATTAATGTGTGTTTCTTTATTGTTGTAACTTGCAAATTTTAATTTATAACGCAGCAAAATTTCGACCTTCGAAAGACCAAACCTTGATAAACCAAACAGAAACCGGAAAGACACCAAAAACTGAAAAAACCGAACCCAAATGAAAAAAACGAATGATTTTTTAGCAAGCAAAAATCCAAATGATTGGTTTAATTTCAGTTTTAGCCTAAAACCAAGCCAAATTGAACCATGTTCACCCCTATCACCAACCCAACCCACCGCTTCCATCACCACCATACTCCCCCACCATCGACGTCACTGTCAACCTCACCCACGCGGCCATCACGGTGAGGATAATGGTGGGGAGTGGTGGTAGCAATGACGGTTGGACATAAAATGATGAAACCTAAGAAAAAATTGTTAAATATTTAATGAAAAGTCCTCAATTGGCAATAATAATAATAATAATAATAATAATAATAATAATAATAATAACAAAAAATCATATCTTTTTATTTCAAAAAATAGTTTGACACCTTGATTGAAAATGAACTCAAACATAAGTACCTTTTTATACTATTTGCGCATTTCTAACATATATTAATCATCTTAAAAGGTTTATATTTTATACACTCATAATTCTCCTGCGTTAATAAACTTTAGAAAAAAAAATATATATATGCTAAGACCTTTTTAAAAAGCTATGGGCTAATTTTCAAACATGAAGCGGGTAACAAATGTAAACACGGAAAGGATTCGGTGAAAAAAAAATGAGAATACATTTTAGCCACACATTTCAAATAAGAGGGAGAATTTTGAAAGGTAATGCATATACTTTTGTAAGTGCGTCTAAAATGTATGATTGTGATTTTTTTCACTTTCTTCATTTTTATTTTCCTTCTCATTTAATCTTAAGTAATGTAAATACTAAATAACTACTCCTTTCGTCTCAAAATTATTGTCACCGATACAAATATCTATACTACTTATAAAGCATTTAGCACCCTCTCTCTTCTAATTTTTTAAGATTTCTATGTATAGATTTTAAGTAAATACAACTAAGTTATATGTACAATTAACTTATGCATAAACACCTACACATATTGACTGGTCAACATTTTTAATTAATGTCATATTTAAAACAACAATTTGATAAAAGGTATAATTAATAAAACACAATGTACAAACTATTTGAAGCACAAATACAACTAATAAACACTATTCAACACATACAATTAATACACTATTTAATTCACCCATTCACCAAAATATACAATCATTTAACCACAATGTACAATCTAATAAACTCACTAAGCCAAACACTTAAAAATAAAGCCATTAGGCTGCTCGTAGTGGTCAGTCGACCGGTCCGATCGCTGCTGCGCTGACCGAGGAATGAGGGTCGAATTGGGTCGGTCAGCTTCAAAATTGACGAAGGGTGATTGTGCTAAAGGAACGAATCAAGATTTTGTTTGTGGTATTATCGATTAACATGAGATTGAATTATACCAGTGCCTTAACTAAAATTATTATTATTTGTAAATGAATTGTTTAATAAAAGAATAGCCGCATAACATCACATTGTTAGAAAATATAGTCATATACTTAAACAAAAATGGAGTCATTTTAATTTTCAGTAAGAAATGAAATAAATTAAGTGACCCATTTAAGAAAGTAATGGTTCCATTTTCAAAGTATATCATCATCTTCCATTATAAAAGTGACAATAGCTAAACATGTATTGACCAAAACCCACTGATCACAAAAAAACAACATTCCGTGATGAATCATAACACAACCAACGTCGCCGGCAACAGCTTACTTGAGAAGATACCGGAAAACATATTCTATGAAGTTTTGACAAAGGTTGGAGATGAAACAGAGATACTGACAACACTTTGCACGTTAGCATGTGTTTCACGAACCCTTCATGCTACAGTCAACAAACACCTTTCCTCTTTATCATCCATCGATCTCTCTGTAAGTTTTTTGTTTATTATTATACTTTATCGATCAGTTATATATTGTTTTCTAAGATACATATATTTAGATAAGGATTATATGTGTGGCAGGCGTTTTCTGTGGATTCAATTACNCACCCATTCACCAAAATATACAATCATTTAACCACAATGTACAATCTAATAAACTCACTAAGCCAAACACTTAAAAATAAAGCCATTAGGCTGCTCGTAGTGGTCAGTCGACCGGTCCGATCGCTGCTGCGCTGACCGAGGAATGAGGGTCGAATTGGGTCGGTCAGCTTCAAAATTGACGAAGGGTGATTGTGCTAAAGGAACGAATCAAGATTTTGTTTGTGGTATTATCGATTAACATGAGATTGAATTATACCAGTGCCTTAACTAAAATTATTATTATTTGTAAATGAATTGTTTAATAAAAGAATAGCCGCATAACATCACATTGTTAGAAAATATAGTCATATACTTAAACAAAAATGGAGTCATTTTAATTTTCAGTAAGAAATGAAATAAATTAAGTGACCCATTTAAGAAAGTAATGGTTCCATTTTCAAAGTATATCATCATCTTCCATTATAAAAGTGACAATAGCTAAACATGTATTGACCAAAACCCACTGATCAAAAAAAAACAACATTCCGTGATGAATCATAACACAACCAACGTCGCCGGCAACAGCTTACTTGAGAAGATACCGGAAAACATATTCTATGAAGTTTTGACAAAGGTTGGAGATGAAACAGAGATACTGACAACACTTTGCACGTTAGCATGTGTTTCACGAACCCTTCATGCTACAGTCAACAAACACCTTTCCTCTTTATCATCCATCGATCTCTCTGTAAGTTTTTTGTTTATTATTATACTTTATCGATCAGTTATATATTGTTTTCTAAGATACATATATTTAGATAAGGATTATATGTGTGGCAGGCGTTTTCTGTGGATTCAATTACATTAAATGGATTTAGTAAAAGGTTCCAAAAGATGAAGAAGATCACACTGGATTGTTTTCGTCTTAACGACTTTTCGATAAAAAGTGTTTTAGGAAGAGATGTTGAAGAGTTGGTTTTGTTGAAATGTTCTTCACTTTCTCAAGATATTGTTTCGGACATTGCGCGTATGTGTCCAAATTTAAGGTATTACTATGTCGGATTTATATACACGGATGTTACCTGAGCTTTGCAGCTTTTTACTCTTAGGTTACGGAACTATAACCTATCTTTTTGTTCATGTAGGTCGGCGGACTTATGAAACACGACATTCGTGTCACTAAGCTTATAAAAATTATACGAACATTTAGATTACTTAACTTACAAAAAAGTACGTTTTCACATCACTCATATTAACATTAAAGTTTTTGAAAAGTGATCTTAATATAATTTTTATTAGTTCAGTGATTCAAATGAACAAAAAGATAGTAAATATGTCACTTTGATAAAGTTATACATTAAGATATATGGATACTTGATCAAATCAAAATAATGTTGCTTTGATTTAATTTTATGCAGGGTGCTCTCATTTGAGTTATCTAACTTTAATGAAAGGTTGATAGGTTTTGATAATAAGCTCACCTGCTTACTTACAGACTGTCGATACTTAGAGGTATATTTGGTTTTTAAATTATATAATGTATGTTCGCGTCACATAGTTTATCTTACTACTGAGCCTCATTGATTGTCACTTATACAGTGCCTGAAAATTAAAGTCCGTATGGAGAAAAAAAGGAGAAATGAATCAACGATCTCCCGTGTAGGCCACAAGTTACCCCAAACTGTCAAGGTTCTTGAGCTTGATTTGAGAGTCCTACCTGGTTCTATAACTTTTGGACCAACATTAACACACATATCTCTAGTCTTAAATTTAATTACTGATGTCATCGTTCGCACTATTGCACAATATTGCCCTCTATTGGTTGCGTTGGAGCTTATAGACATGCCAACATACATACCAAGATGGGCTGATGATCTATCTGACGTAGGGGTTCAGTCACTAGTTGGTTGTAGGCATCTAACTAGCCTCTCTATTATTCGAAAAACGTATCTAACGTTCTCTAGGACAACTCATATGGGCATGATTTTACTTTCTGAGGGTTGCAAAGGACTTGAATCAGTGCGGCTTCATGGATTCTATGGAGTAGATGATGCAGGTTTCACATCAATTCTTAATTCTTATTTGAATTTGAAGATTTTCGATATCCAAAATGCTTCTCGTGTGACAGACTTGGCAATCAAAGATGTTAGTAAGGTTAATAGGCCTCTTGTAGAGTTCAAGTTGGTTTCGTGCCGTTCTATAACCTGCCAAGGAGTGCATGAATTGGTGACATCATCTACTTCATTAGAGGTTCTTGATTTCCATGGCTGTCATCGTATAGCAGATTCATGCCTTAGCTATGTTTCATGTCTTACATCATTGACGTCTTTAAATTTAGGGGGCACAAATGTGACGAATGCTGGTATGGCTGTTTTAGGTAAAGGGAATGCTCCCATCACACACCTATCATTAAGAGGCTGCAAGATAACGGATGAAGGGATCACATTTTTGTTGGGAAGTGAAGGAAAAATTGGCAAGACCTTGTCATCTCTTGATCTTAGTTACGTGATTAAAATTACAGATAACGCCATTGCTGTCATTGTCGATACTTGTGTAGGGCTTATTGAACTTTGTGTAAGAAATTGTTTTATGGTTACCGATGAAGCTATGAAGACTTTGGCATTAAGGGGAAGACTTCAACCTGAAAGTAAACTTCTTCGGAGGCTTGATATCTTCAATTGCCCTGGGGTATCTGAAGAATCATTTGAATATCTGAAGAAGCCTTTGTTTCGTGGCTTACAATGGTTAGGGATTAAAGAATCTCGTTTGATTCGTGTAGGAGATGCTCAGTTAGCTGAAATATACAGGGAAAGGCCCTGGCTGACGATTTGCAAAGATGGTTGTGAGGTGCGATGTCGTGACGGATGGCAGAGTCATATGTTTTGATGGTGAATTCTACTAATTTCTCGTAGCTGCTCCATGCTACTTTTACAATGCTTTGTATGTTTCCATTAGAATTAGCCTTATCAAAACCATTTGAATATGCTCCAATCTTATTTCTTAATTAAGCACACTTTGTAAGATCCTTTGAAAAAAGTTATGAGCTGATTACTAAACCGATTTGGTAGTGGTTTGTATTGACTTAAATTTAAGGAACTTTATTTGAATGTACAAAGAGATCAACTAAAAAACATATAAACAATAACTTATTAAAGCTTTTTATAAAGACCAAATATAAGACTTTTTAAGAAGTTATGGACTGATTTTCCAAGATGAAATAGGTGACAAATGAATATGCTCCAATATAAAGTGACACTTTTTATAAAGTTATGGGGTTAATTTCAAAGAAATAAACATTTTCCATAGTTCCAAAATAGAGTGACAATAACTAACATTGGATCAAAACCCATTGAAAAAGAGAAGAGAAACAGTCAGGCAGGGGAAGGTAATTCCTTCATTCTGTGATGGCTCGTTACGAAATCAACGTCTCCGGCGCATCTGTGTCCAGTGGCAGCCTTGAGAAGATACAGGAAAATATCATCAATGAAATATTGTCTAAGCTAGAAGATGAAACAGAGATACTAAGCACACTTTGCACTTTAACATGTGTTTCACAAACCCTTCAATCTACCATCAATGAACACCTCTTCTTATCATCATCCATCGATCTCTCAGTAAGTTTGTTCGATTATAGTTTATCACGTTAATGAGTATTGACTTTTGGAATATATCAAAATGTTTGTATATTTGGATGTGTTATATAAATTAAAGGACAACTTAAAATGGCAGTCATTTTCTATGGATTCGGATACATTAAATGGAATTAGTAGAAGGTTTGGAAAGATGAAGCAGATAAAATTGGATTGTTTCTTTCTTGATGAGTTATCGATAAGACGTTTTCTTGGAGTATATGTCGAAGAACTGATATTGTACGTTGAAAGTTTCTTCATTATCTCAAGATATTGTTTTTGACGTTGCAAGACTTTGTCCAAATTTAAGGTACAGACAATATTATATTGATAAGTTGAATGAATGATCAAATAAAAATATGCAATGTTGATTTATTAGTTTGACTGTATTCAGGGTGCTCTCGGTCGAGTTATCTGACTTTCACAAAATGTCTGTTGATTTTGCTGATAAGCTTAGAAGCTTTCTTAGAGACTGTCGATACTTGGAGGTACACCGTTATCTGTTTCTTTTTACAAAAAGTAGTGTTATGTCAATTGTTATGGTGTTTCATTACATGATAATTTAGTTACTACCGAGCCTCATTGATTTCACTTATACAGTCCCTGGAAATTAAAGTCCGTATGGAGAAAAGAAGTAGAAATGAATCAACGATCCCATGTCTAGGCCTCAAGTTTCCCCAAACTGTCAAGGTTCTTAAGCTTGATATGAGAGTCCTACATGGTTCAATAGCTTTTGGACCAACATTAACACACATTTCTCTAGTCTTAGATCTAATTACTAATGTCATTGTCCTCACTATTGCACAAAACTGCCCTCTATTGGTTGAGTTGGAGCTTATAGACATACCAACATCGTATGATGAGCTATCTGACATAGGGATTCAGTCACTAGTTCATTGTAGGCATCTATCTAGCCTCTCTATTGTACGGAAGTGGCAATTTGTTTATGCCCCGTTCGCTAGGGCAACTCAAGTGGGCTTGATTTTACTTTCAAAGGGATGCAAAGGACTAGAATCAGTGCGGCTTCATGGGTTCTTTTTAGTTGATGGTGCAGGTTTCACATCAATTCTCAATTCATGTTTGAATTTGAAGATTTTTGAAATCCAATATGCTATGCATTTGACAGACTTGGCGCTCAAAGTAAGGTTCAAAGCCCTCTTGTAGAGTTAAAGTTGGTTTCATGCACTTCTATAACCTGCCAAGGAGTGCATGAACTGGTGACATTATCTACTTCACTAGAGGTTATTGATTTCCATGGCTGTCATCGTATAGCAGATTCCTGCCTTAGCAACATTTCATGTCTTACATCGTTGACATCTTTAAACTTAGGGAGCACAAATGTAACAGATGATGGTATGGCTGTTTTAGGTAAAGGGAAGGCTCCTATTTCATGCCTATCTTTGAGAGGCTGCAAAAAGGTAACTGATGAAGGGATCACATTTTTATTGGGAAATGGAGGAAAAATTGGCAGGACCTTGTCATCTCTTGATCTTGGTGATGTGTTTAAAATTACCGATAAAGCCATTACCGTCATTGCTGATGCTTGTGCAGGTCTTGTAGAACTGTGTGTAAGAAATTGTTTTATCATTTCCGATGAAGCTATGAAGACTTTGGTTTTAAGAGGAAGACATCAACCTGAAAGTAAACTTCTTCGGAGGCTTGATATTTTTAATTGCCCAGGTGTATCTGAAGAATCATTTGAATATCTGAAGAAGCCTTTGTTTCGCGGTTTACAATGGATTGGGATTAAAGAATCTCATTTAATTCGTGTAGGAGATGCTCAGTTAGCTGAAATACATAGGGAACGGCCATGGCTGACTATTTGCAAAGATGGTTGTGAGGTGGGATGTCATGATGGATGGCAAAGTCATGGGATGGCCGACTATTAGCTGCTCAATGCTACTTTTCACATAAATTGCTGTGTAAGTTTCCGTTAGACCCTGTTGTATAAACACATTTGTCTTGCACAGGTTAAACACTGCATACTGTATATGTAAACAACTAGGATGCTTGCAGCATGTTGCAACTGAGTTTAAAAATATAACTTGTATGGATTTTGTATCAAGAGACATACTTGTTTGGGTAATAAGTGGTGGAATAATTCCACCTAAGCCACTTTTGGTCATGTGTAAACTATGTGGATGCCACGTCAGCAATTTAGCTTGTCTGTAACCCAAATGTAATTTTCTTTTTGGGTATGAGGTAGTGACGTGTCACATCAACGACTCCACAAACCACCCTGCAACACCAATGATGCCTTGTAAATTACCAGCCCTCAAAGATTATAGATATATGGCTAGGGCGGTTGGCCCATATGAGTTTGCAACTCACGAGATTCGAACTTGGGAATAGCTGCTATTTGGACTCACCAAGCCCTTCTCCCTCGGCTGCCCCCTTTGGGTTTAGTAACCAATGTAATTAACCCATCAAATGTAATCACAGGTACCAAGTATAATAAGTTGCTACTTTTTTACCTTAACGGTAAATAAAGTGACGAGTGATCAGCTATGCTTGTGTATCTATAGTACCGCAGATGCTGTTTTAAAGAAATTTTTGATTGATGCTAAAACTTACAAGACATGGAATACAATTAATTTATTACACACTATAACGTAAACTTGCTCAAGGGAAAGATCATCAAAGTGTTTACAATTCATCACATTTAGCAGGCCCAAAAGATAGGTTATTGCTGTCAAGATTGTAGAGCACCATCATGTTCTGTTGCTGCATGTTCCCAAAAACATACAGTTTATCACTTTCATTGTTAGCTATGAATGCTAAACACGCCTTGGCGCCTTCTTTTCTTTGGTATATGTAATTCTCTCTTGGCAAATCCCAGTTCGCACCCTCAAAATGAAAAACCAGGTTTGGGATGATGTCATTCTTGTTTGGAGGTTTGAAGCAATGTTTAAGACCCTGGTAATAACTACTGGTCAACTTTTTGAGTTTTGTTTGATTGATAAACTCATTGTAAATCATATCAACAATACGTTCTTCTAAGTAAGTGAATGTTGTACCAGAGTCAATGATCATACCTCCATCTTTGTTATTATTTATCGCGAAATCAGATTTTTTGACGGCCAATCTTGTTCCACCTACTGAGATACCTTCAAGAGAGATGTAGTAGTATGGCTTACCTTCTTGTTTGAGCAATGGCATGGTTTGGATGCTCGTCTTAGTATTTGCAAGGGCACTTGATGCTTGAGACTTTAAGAAAATGCTTGGTTTTGACACTTCAAACCTAGAAGCAAGACAGTACAAAAATACATGTTTCTCTAGTTTTGAAACCAAGGACAAAGCCCCACGCCCCATTCCTACCACTCCATCGTAGCTTTCGAATTGCTTGTCACTTGGTATCCCACAAGCAAAAATTACATCTGGAATTTTCCTAAGGCCAATAGTTATTGTCTCTTGGCCCAAAGTCACATTTACGCTACCATCCACATAATTCTGTTTGCAATCTCGAAGCTGGTAATAATCACAACTTTCACTTACTTTAGAGTAAGATGAGGACTTACTAGGGTCAAAATGGTGTGAAAAAGGCTTCTTATCCTGTTTACACTTGGTCCATATTAGGTCGCTTCCGGTGTCTATGATGGCCAAAAAAGGCACAGGTGGAGTCCCGAGCGATATATTCATAGTGCCTTTTGAGTGTATCTGAACTCTTGGTTTGGGGATGTTACTGGTAAACCTGGGTAGTTTTCCTCCCCATTCCTATCATTACTTAATGCGTTTTGAGTGTATCTGTTTATGGGCCTATTTATACCCAAACCAACACGAGTTAAAGTGACTCGAAATGCATAACATGTGGGCTCTTTTGCTAAAAGTAAGTGAAATAGGATCACTAAAAGGATAGGAGAAACAAAAAAGATGGACGAGGCCATTACTAAGAGTATGGTACTTGAGAGTGGTGTAATAGATTGATGAATAACTGAATATGCATGCATCACTTTATATGCACATGTAAAAGAACTAAGATCATTGTGGAGTGCAAATTAAGGTGGCAGTAAATTGTACTCCATAGCAAAGAAAAAAAAAACGTTTACCTTGTCTTTGGTCGTATAACATGAGCATTCAAATGATATTATAAGTCATGGTCTAATAGTCCATGGAGTATAAGGTGGGCAGCGGGCAAGTTTAGTGCACGTTGATTGTTGACTTGAGATAACTCAGAAAACTATATTGAAAAAAGAAAGGAAAAAAAGGAACTTAGGTGTCAAAAACTGGTAAGTATTATGGATAATTATTAGTGGATGTCCATATAACCCATAATAGGCCCACGGCCCATGTTAGCTATTAGGGTTTTTGCCCTAATGTTTGTATATATATACTCTTTGTAAATCTCATAGTTAATGATCAATAAGAAGAATATTCATTCCCTCCATTCTTGTTCACAACACGCTATCAGCACGCTCATACTATTCCCTGGTATGTTTCGTAGTTATTTTTTTTTTTAAACTACATAGTCGGACAATCTTTTATATAATAAAAGAATTACATCATTTCGGAGTTTTTTTGACCAAACAATCTTAGTGGAAAAAAAATTGGACCAATAGGAATGCTCGATTTTGACACATAGGCGAAATCGAGTAATATGATTGGCTAATAAAAAGTCAAAATTGAATTGATTTTGGTCAAACTTTAATAAATTTGGTAGAGAATTTGATTGAGAAAAAAAACACATAAAAATATATGTGTCAAATTTATGAAAATAAAAACTTAAAAAAAGAGGGGGTAATTAATAAATGGGATAATTGTTTGAAAATGTAACGAACTTGACACGTTTTACAATGTTATGTATGTTGATTTTAATTTTACTAAATAATGCGAATAATTGCCTAATCAGTCTATTGTGTGCATTATTTAATAAAATATACACAACATTGTAAAACGTGCCAAGTTTGTTACATTTTCAAACAATTATTCCCTTTATTATATTAGAATAACACAAAGGGAATAATTGTTTGAAAATGTAATGAACTTGCCACGTTTTACAATGTTGTGTATGTTGCTTTATATTTTACTAAATAATGCACACAATAGACTGATTAGGCAATTATTCGCATTATTTAGTAAAATTAAAAGCAACATACACAACATTGTAAAACGTGGCAAGTTCGTTACATTTAGAAACAATTATCCCATATGCATGCATCACTTTATATACACATGTAAAAGAACTAATTAAGCTCATTGTGGAGTGCGAATTAAGGTGGCAGTAAATTGTAATCCATAACAAAGAGAAAAAAAAAACGTTTACCTTGTCTTTGGTCGTATAACATGAGCATTCAAATGATATTATAAGTCATGGTCTAATAGTTCATGGAGTATAAGGTGGGCAGCAGGCAAGTTTGGTGCACGTTGATTGTTGACGTGAGATAATTCAGAAAACTATATTGAAAAAAGAAAGAAAAAAAAAAAAGGAACTTGGTGTCAAAAACTGATAAGTATATATGCAATACGTTTTTTATTGAAAATCCTGACCGGTTCATACTTCTCGAGCTGAAACAATATATTACGTGGCTTATGGGGATTAAACTTTTAAAACAAGCCGGTTTATATAATAAGTTTTGTTTGTCACACGGGTTTATGGAGGCTTATATAAGCAATAAGTCTTCACAAGCCCAAGCCCATTGAAAGTGGCTTATAGCCAGTTAAATTACTTAAATACCGTTCAAAATATAATGGATTATCACGCAAAAACTAAAATATATTTGAATTTAATTTGATGTATTTTTATGTGATTTTACATTTATAAGTTTCAGTTCTAATTAATTTGCCAAACAGCTTTATAAAAATATAAGCTCCAGCTTTCGGCTTATAATATAAGCCCTAGCCCCAGCCCATTGCGCCAAACATACCCATATGTATAGTATGTTTTTATTTTACGTGTGAAGGACGCATGTTTTCACGTTATGTTTGCTGCAAAGGTTCATAGAACATGTGAGACAACCACATTTCGCATCATCCGGTGATGTAGATGTTTGAAACAAAAAAATAAAATAAAAATATGTGCGTGGATTTTTGTTGCGAGCTTTTTTATGTGTTTATATATCTAAGTAGGTTATAAATAAGGGGAACGATCCCTGCTGCAAACAACAGCAAACTTACCTATTGCTAGGTATAAATCAAGGATCATTTGTGTACATTAAGGATTAGGGATATTATCAGGGACCATTTTTGCATATCAACAAGTAAGTTTGCTGCTGTTTGCAGCATGGATCATTTCCTAATAGTAAGGAAGTCGATTACTACTAAAGTAATTTTGTGGTGAGTTTAACATTGTGATGATAAAGATGAATACTAATGTGACATTGACATGAGAGTGGTAAGAACTACGCTACTATCACTATATATGTGGTATTGGGACAGTCCTCAATGTGTGAAGACACCATATGACGCGTCGCCCATTGTAAAACCAACCCCTAGCACGTGTTATTAACCATTTTGAGGCACAACTCGGTTGTCCAGACGAGTTTTATGTTTTGTTTTTTTGTGTGTGAGTGTATCATGAGATATATTTGTGTTTAAGTAGGGTATGTTTGGTTAGTGTAGTCGGTCTTATTATACATGTTTGGTTTTAGAGTAGGTATGAAGAAGGAAACTGATATAGCGTTGAATTGCCGATAGTGAATACGGTTGCTACTACACTCTGTCTATGTTCGATCTTATCATCTTAATATTTTGCAAGATTGGTGTTTAGAAAAATTAATGCTTACCAAGTTCCGTTTTGTGGTCACTTTGTCATTTATTTAACCCATGTGTGAAACTTTAATATTATCCAACTATTTATCCAAAACATTTAAAGCATACAACTAGACAAGTCATTGACCAAAACCCATGTCTAAACAACTACCAAAATACCATTTTCAAATATAAAAAAAGATGGGCGGTAAACCAAACGGGCAGCCCGGTCATCATTTCAATAGAACGTGGTCCTTCACGGGCAGCCCTGCCCGAATTTTCTCATTCTATATATACCCGCTCCCAACTTCTTTCAAAACCACCACTCAAAATTCCTCACACTCCAACTTCACACATTTATTCTATTTTTAGAAAGTGTTATTCACATTTTATTTGAAATGGGATCAAAACCACCTGCTCCTGCCTCTGATGCGGCGAGGTTTGGTTGCTCTTGCATTTGGTTTGTTATTTGGAATTTCTTTCTTAATGAGATTGAAACTATTTAGAGATTTGTTATGTATGGGGTTATGGTTTCGACATTGTTTTGTTTATGTGTTTATTGGTTTTTTATTTTTTTGGTTTGTGTTATGTAGACGTATAGTCTGGCCCGCGCCCTACATGGGCCAGGCCCGTGCAGACAGCGGCCCACTCTATGCCTTATAAATATAGGGTTGGGGTTCCCTTCTTGGAAGATGCAACAGGTTATCCTAAACCTAGCTCTCATATGCTACCACGCATCAATACTAACTTGACCGTCGGAGGTGGATCCCGGGGCTACGGCCTCGGGTCCACTCCTAACGGGTTTTCGTTGTTGACAGGTTTAATAGGGCTCGAGAAGACGACTAACGGCCCAAGGAGAGTCGTTGAATCGACCCGCGCCAGATTATGCATCAACATGTTATATTGTGATGGTGTTATTGTAATGGTTGAACATAGTGCATTTATATTTATGTTGTTTTAGTGATTGATTATGAATAAATATTATTTGAGCTTGATTATTGTGTTGGCAAAACCGCAAAAGGACTACAGTGACAACTTCATGTGTTCAATCACCTACATTTCTTAACATCCATTGAAACATGTAGCGATAGAACATTGTTATTGTAACACCCCCAAAATCTGGTTTAGCGGAAGCATACATGTTTGGGTGCTACTGAAATGGTATCACAACACAAAGTACAAAGAACGGTTTTAACTCAACCGTTTAAAAGAATCTCTATATTCAAAAGCATTTTTGTTTACAGCGTTCCAAAAACAGTGTGGAAGTATAAGCCCATAAAAGAAATAAAGCGGTCCCAAATATATCAGAGTCATCTATGACCATGCCATGCCCTGCCAAAGCCTCCAATAGCAAGCTATCGCTTTAAACCTGAAAATACATGCTAAAGTGTCAACACGAGGTTGGTGAGTTCATAGGTTTATATAAATAGCAATTCAGTGTAAAAGAAACGTGAGTTCAGTAAAAGCTTGGTGACCATTGTGTTGTGTACAATGTCATAAAATGGGGTTCACTTTCAAGTAAATGCAGCAATGTGGACCACAAGGTTAAACGTTTGCTTGACCGTTACATTCGGTTATGATCACATATGAGCTGACCGTTACATTCAGTCACGTATGTACATAGCAAGTTGGCCAGTTCATTTGCCAGGTTGGCCAGTTCATTTGCCTTAGCCGGTTCATTTGGTTATGCAGGTATAATCGTTTAAAGTACTTGTGTCCGTATGTAAAGTAGTCACGTGTGTAACAGATAAACACAGAATGCATTCAAATAACCAAATCAAGTATTCAGTCAAACAACAAAGTTTACGTAAACAGTTCACGTATCCAAGTAAACACGCATTGAGTTTAGTTAAAAACGAGCATGTATTCTCCCCCAAAACAGTTATAAAACGAGTAAAAATAGGGGGGGTCATGAACTCACATATACATTTCAAGCACTTGTGTCTATAGTATAATAATCCAGTTTGTAACGATAAATCAAGTCATGCGGTTGAATAACCGAACAAGTAATTTAGCAAGAACATAAAGTTTTCAAGTAAACAATTCATTGTTTAAGTAATGCAAATACTACATTTAGTAAAACGAGCATGTATTCTCCCCAAAACAGTTGTAAAACGAGTAAAACAGGGGGTATGAACTCACCTCAATATGAAGCAACGCAAAATATCACAACTGACACAACTGGCATCTAGAGCATATCACAACGGTATCAAGAGATATAAGCACAACGGTACGAGATTGGCACAACCTAATATGTATATAGTTATCTCAGAATACGTCTCGTACAATAAAAGAGTTTTCAAAAGACAAGCGTCTTAGTACAATGTTCGTGCTTTAAATGTTTTGACTCCTTTGTAAAAGGTTTTATGTGTGACCATGTGCTCGCGTATTTCTTGCTTGTTGTGTGGTAC
>LBNU01039154.1:10381-21265 GCA_014162995.1 Artemisia annua
TTCTTCAGTCTTCAGGTAGCTTTCTTCAGTCTTCATAGTTGGTGAGGAGACTTGGGGATTCAGTGAGCTATTGTCATCACTCACTGAATCCATCATCTTCTTCTTTGGCTTAGATGCCATTCACTGAGAGTCTGCCTCACTGAATGGAAAACCTTTCTTCGTTAGGCTTGTTCTAAACATCCTGAAGATGACTCACTGAATGACTGTTCACTCAGTGACTTGATTATGTTTAAGGGAATCCAACACTTAGGTTATTTTATGTTCAAATCCTAGTTAAGGGACGCTTGGGTACTTTCAGTGACCCAACAAATACGCTTTGGATTTCAAACTCTAGCTATGATCAATGGAATCAATCAATTGAGAATATGCTTGGAGAGTTGCGACCAGAAGCCGCTGCTGGTGGGACACTTCGGAAATACGCTTCCCGCAACATAGCAGTAAATGGATCAGTACTACCTATAGATGGCTACATGCAGTGTAGTCCTGATTTATTGTCAACTGAATGTGATTATTGCTTGGTCAAAGCGACTCAACAGGCTCGAACATTCGACAAAAGTTTAGAAATACAGGTTTACAATCCTAGTTGTATTGTTCGATATACGATGTACAGTTTCTTAAATCCAACGTGGTATCCGCCTCCGACCCCTTCAGGCAAGTTATTTTTAATCTTTTGTATTTTATTAATGGTAAGAAAGTAATATATTGGAAAAACTACATAGAATCTAAAATTAGAATGTACCAAAAAGTCTCACAACTAAAACACTGAACCTAAACACATAACTCTCAAACAAAAAACTTTATGGTTTCTGACCTTATATTTTCCGCGACGACATTTTTGCTTACTAACATCAGTGGGTGCTCGGCAGTAGACACTTTCGGCCACTCACAGTTATCAACTACTTTATGGTTTGTAACACTAAAGGTGCCATTATCTCAACCCAATTTATTACCTATTAACAAGCATCTTCTGTTTCTCAGTGAAGTTGTTTCGTCAATGATTAGTATTTTTTCCACCCCAGGGGACATTAAACAGACAAATATTTAGGTCTCAAATACAAAAAAACTGATGGACTTATAAAGATGAAAGACACCATCAGAGATTCGTCGCTAACCTATTTAGTGATTGGTTTGAAGCTCTTATCGGCACATTTAATTGTGTCACTAAAATGGATTTTTTTCCTTGTCATGAAAACGGACACTCCAAAAAATCGTCTGATAAAAGACTAGAACGACATCCAATACAGACTCAGGATCCAAATATTTTCTTAAACCACAAGGAACAATCATTATCTTTATGGGTAACTAACTAAAATGCTGAATTTGCAGGAAAAAGGAAAAGTACTAACATAGCAATCATATTTGGTCCAATATTAGCAATGCTTGTTGTGACTGCAATGGTGATCTTTATATATAAACAAAGGCCTCAGAAACAGAAGCGAGGTATGACAGACTCTTTTTCCATCTTTTCTGTTTTGTGACAGAAGTAAAGCACTTAATTACCAGATCTCATATTCGGAAACGAAATGATTTGTGTGGGCACTGATTATAACTAAACCAGGTTCATTGTTACCTGAGTTGCAAGATGGGTTAAGCAACAGTTCACTTGAAGATAATGAGCATGAAGGTGAAGATGAGGGAACTGCAAGTTTTAACGGATATAATTAATGAATATGTCCGGACTCGAACACGAGACTTCGGGATTGCACACTTTACGTATGAGTTTTAATAATTAATAATTATTATATTTTGTTATGAATAATTATTTAATTCATGAACTTAACGGTACCTAACGACCGTTAGACAAAACTAGAAGGACTAGAGATGCAAAGAGTGAAAGTTGGCTTCGGGTCGGGCTTGGGCTTGCTATGGCCGGCCACACCTAGGGCAAAAGGGGGGTTGGCTTTGTTTCCAAGCTACCCTACTCCTATATAAAAAAACCCCTCTTCCATTCTCATTCACACCTTGATTCAGTGAATCATTAATCTCTTCCCTTCTTCTTGAGCTATAGAGAAATCGACCAAGGCATCCTTATTGGGAAGCCTACTCGATTTTGAAAAGGCTCACTTCTAGTTTAATCTTGTTCGTGAAGAATCTAGCTTTTCTTATTGAAGCGCTAGTAGTACGTGTGTGTGAGAACGAAGTGTTAGCATACTTTTGCTAACGTGATCTTGCCCTATTCGACTATCTTTTAGTCGATCCATATAAGCCCTCTCCTAGGGTTTATAAGTTCTTGTTCTTGGAAGCTATTAGAGGTACGCATTTCCTTTTTATGTTCGGTTAATTAATTATTTGTATTTGATCTTTTCCGCTGCGTACTCTTAGATGTTTATGTGTTTATTAGTTTTATATTATTCACATATTCCAACAGGAACACCATAGATGAATTTGTTTAAATTTAGGACTTTAGAAGTTGCAACCAACAACTTTTCAGCTGAAAATAAGCTCGGAGAAGGTGGTTTTGGTCCTGTTTACAAGGTAAACAACTCTTTTTTTCATATTATCGTGTGGAATTTTGTAAATTTTATATTCTCTTTTCAGGGTGAACTACAAGATGGAAAAGAAATAGCCTTAAAACGGCTATCTAGTAACTCCGGGCAAGGTGTCCAAGAGTTCAAGACTGAAGTACAGTTGATTATGAAACTTCAACACAAGATTCTGGTTCAGCTTTTGGGTTATTGCATTAAGAGAAGCAAACGACTTCTAGTCTATGAGTTTATGGCTAACAATAGTCTTGAAACTTTTCTTTCTGGTTTGTCTTAGCTCGATCTCTCATCCCACGAGTAGTATAAGTTTACGAGTGTGTTTTCATTAATTGAAACACAGCTAATATGTTTCAGAAATGTTTTCTTTGGCAAACTTTTCATTATCAAAAACAATTTTTACAAAATGTTTTCATGAAATTCAATTTTATGGTTTTGTCAACATGGGTAATGAATGCAACAGATCCTAACAAGTGTAAAGATCTCGATTGGGCTAAGCGCGCTAACATTGTAAGTGGAATTGGTAAGGGACTTCGATACCTACATGAAGACTCATGCCTCAAAATCATTCATCGTGACATGAAAGCTAGCAACATTCTTTTGGATTCAGAGTTAAACTCCAAAATTTCAGATTTTGGTACTGCTAGAATTTTTGGAACAACTGAAATTGAAGCAAACACCAATCGAATCATTGGAACATAGTAAGCTCACAAGTTTGCTCCTCAGAAAGAAGTATCAATGAAAATATTAATACAAATATCTATTTGAGCATTTAGTATACATTTGAGCGCTTGTTTTCTATTCTGTTTGTTCAAATCTGCAATCTAGTCTTAAAGTGATCATATCAACATATAAAGCATTTAAAACTATATCCATGGAAAATCGGAACGGGATCTGTAATTTGTTTGTGACAGATTTTGCTATAAAGATAATCCTATTTTTATTTTTTTTGTGTATGATGATTGATGTAATGGACAGTGGATACATGGCACCAGAATATGCATTGGATGGCTTATTTTCGACAAAATTAGATGTCTATAGTTTTGGTGTGCTTTTGTTAGAAATCATTTCTGGACAACAAAATAACAGATTTTATTTTGAAGATGAGCCCAGAAACTTCCTCTTAACTGTAAGCAAATTGCTTTAATGGTCTATATTAGCGTAATTGTCAAGTTTACGGTTTATATACATCTTCAGTTTATTTAATCTTTCATTGTAAACATTCGTTCACTAAAGGTTTGGAACTTGTGGAAAGAAAACAAAGGAGAACAGTTAATAGATCGTTGCCTGATTCAAAATGTTCCTATTGCTGATGCTCTAAGATGGATATATATATCGCGTTATTATGCGTCCAAGAAGACCCTCAAGACCGCCCGACCATGTCGACCATTGTTTTCATGCTCGAAGGACAATGGTCTTCAAACTTTCCAACACCATTTGAACCACGGTTTTCATTTGCTAGACTTCCGGCGGCCTTAGAACTAACTACTACAACTAGTAATACGATTACAGACGCATCCATTGAGCCAAGTTCCGGTGTTGATTCTTGCTAAATGGTAGTTGTATTCATGGTGTCATAGTGCAACTTGAAAATTTCTTTTATTGTATCCATGAACTTTTATTGTATTTCTTTTATGGGCTAATCACTTCAAAATTTATTCAACTTGTCACATTTTTCATATTTTAATCAGTGAACAAAAAAGTTTTTTATTGTTACCCGAAACTTTTTAATATCATCAATTGTTGTATCAGTTTTATACGAACCACCTATAAGGTATTAATTTTTAAATATCATCAATTGTTGTATCAGTTTTATACGTCATCTCACTGGAACCGCCGGCACCGGCATCACGTGGAGCTTCGGCGACTTAGTTAAAACAAATACGGTTATACAATTACTATTAAATTGAGCTTTGGAGCTTTTGCAAAGACGATTTTGTTGTTTGATTTGGGGGTTTTCACTTGGTGTTGTGGTGGTGGGTTAGTAATGGTGGCTGCCGAGTGTGAATGGGATATTTAAGCGACTAACAATGTTGAGTTGTAAATTTTTGTAAACAAATCATTTTTGTAATTTTTTGTGGAAGAATTACTAGTTATTTTTATTTTATTTTTGTTACTGTGTATAATTAATACCTGGTAATTGGAGGAAGAAGAAGATTGGTGTTTGATAATAGGGGTACAGATGGTGATGTGGTAGTTTTAAAATGAGTTGTCAATAAAAGAAATTGAAAAAAATATAAACTACAAAAGACCAGGTAGCTATTGAGCATGTAAATAATGCACAAAACTGACGAAATTTAAAAGTTAAAGAACAAAAAAAGAAATTATGTTTAGCGATTAAATGTGAAAAACGTGACAGTTAATACATTTTGAAGTGATTAGCCCTTATTCTTATGACATGTTCTTAATGTTAAAGCCAGATAATCAAACTCGCCACTATTAAAATAAGTTACGTACGCATCTATCAAACATCAAAATTTATCAAGTCAATGAATTTTAACCACAGCTCACCAAATAATATATGTATTAAATATTTAAACATAGTGCTAAGACTATATCTATCTACCACAACCTAAATTTAACACATATATCTTTTTAATGTATATAATAATATGGCAGGATTACCATTTCTCATGTAAATGTGTTGAAAACCTGAAAATTGTCCGTCCAAGCAATAACTATCTACCTCATCAACTTGGACTTTGTCTCTATTCTTAAATGCGACGAGTTTGACCAACTCTAGAGACCAATTCATTTGATTCAAATCACATTTGACATTATATATCTCAAACCATAAACCACTTAGTCAATAATCAAACAAAAATGACTTTCCCCATGTTGGTTTTATGTTTTTCAATCTTAATCAATAGTTTTGTTATAACCGTAGCCCAAAATGATTTTTGGGGTCAGTATTGCGGCAACGAAAACTACACACAAAACTCCGCCTACCAACAAAACCTCGATGACGTGCTGTTTGCCTTAACTGGAACAAATAACGGGTTTGGGTTTTATAACTTGACTTCTGGACAAGCTAACGCGGCCGCCCTTTGTCGGGGAGATATCGAGCCAGAAAGCTGTAGGAGATGTGTAGATGATGCTACTCGTCGGTTAAGACAAGTTTGTCCAAACCAAGTAGAGGCGGCCGGCTGGTACGATATGTGTTTCTTGAAGTACTCAAATCGATCTATGGCTAATGGAAATGCGCAGAGTGGATTAATTAACCCGAATAATGTTCCAAATTCTAGCTTTGATCAATGGAATCAAAGAGTTGTGAATTTGCTTGGAGCATTGAGATCGGAAGTTGTACGTGGTGGACTGCTCCGGAAATACGCTTCAGGAAACATATCGGCAGGGTCTTTGACAGTCTATGGAATGATGCAGTGTACTCCTGATTTATCAGAAACAGAATGCGATAATTGCTTGGCTAGAGCCATTGACACGGCTCGACCATTTGAAAGACGTTTGGGAATTAGAATTTATCTTCCTGATTGTTTTATTCGGTACGAGAGTTCTCCTTTCTTCAATTCGACATGGTTTCCTGATCCTCCGGTTCCACCACCTACAGGTACGTTTGTTTATAGTTTTATAACACGCTGTGGCCGACGCAAAAGTTTATTATTCTTGCCAGAATAGTATTCAACTGTCGCACTTGCAGGAAGTCCAAGTTCAAAAAGCACCAGCCTAGGAGTCATTGTCGGTCCAATATTAGCGGCGGTAGTGGTATTCCTCGTGGTAGTCTTCTTCATTTTCCGGAGACGCCAGAAACAAAAGAGAAAAGGTCAGTACAAGAATAACTCAAAACAAATGAATTTAGATAAAGATTTAAAAAGACAGGAGATTAGATACTAAAAAAAAACAGGGTATTTAGATACAAAAAAACAAGTCGTATTTTGGTAATCTTGTTTTTGTCTAAATAGGTCCTTTGTTACCAGTGGTTCAAGTGGGATTTAGTGACAGTTCTCCGGAAGGAAGTAAGCATCAAAGGGAAGATGACGACACCGGAGAGATGAACTTTTTCAATCTAGGTATAATACTGGTTGCTACCAACAACTTTTCGTTGGAAAATAAGCTCGGAGAAGGCGGTTTTGGTCCTGTTTACAAGGTACAATCCTTTAATATTGTCGTGTCACTCGAATTTCTGTACTTTTTCTTTTATTCATAACTTTGAGCTAATTACAGGGAAAGCTAGAAGATGGAAAGGAAATAGCGGTAAAACGACTGTCAAGGAACTCCGGACAAGGTCTTATAGAGTTTAAGACTGAAGTACAATTGATCATAAAACTTCAACACAAGAATCTTGTTCGTCTTTTGGGTTACTGCGTAAAAGGGTCTGAACGGCTTCTCATTTACGAGTTTATGGCTAACAACAGCCTTGACACATTCCTTTTTGGTTCGTATTTGCTCTATTTTATCACAATTAATTAGTTGCTCCCTTTGGAAATACATCCTTGGAAAATGGAAATGGTTTTGTGACAGAACTATTTGTCACAAACGTACAGTTTGTAACATATTTTTCTTATGTGTATCTTTATCTGAAATGTTTAAAAAATCAATGCAACAGATGCTAACAAGTGCAAAGAACTGGACTGGGCTACACGCACAAACATTGTGATTGGAATTGCCAAAGGACTTCGATACCTACACGAAGACTCACGTCTCAAAATTATTCATCGGGACATGAAGGCGAGCAATATTCTTTTGGATAATGAGATGAACCCAAAAATTTCAGATTTTGGGACAGCTAGAATATTCGGAGGCAATCAAATGGAAGCTGCCACTAATCGAATAGTTGGAACTTAGTAAGCTCACAATCCAAGCTACTAGCTAGTAACGCATCATTGCTGCTAAAACCGTCACAAATACATTTGAGCACATAATTATCCACCTGCATTTTTTATCATAGACACACAGATTGCTTTTTGTGAGAGAAGAAAAAAAAAAAAANACGATGAGCCTTGATGTGACAGTGGATACATGGCACCAGAGTACGCGATGGAAGGACTATTCTCAACAAAATCCGACGTCTATAGTTTCGGTGTGTTGCTGTTAGAAATCGTTGCTGGACAACGAAACAACAGATTTTCTTACCAAGACCAGCCCCAAAACTTCCTCTCAACTGTAAGCAATTCATAGTTAATTCCCATTTGTATAAATCCTATGATCTTTTGTCTATTGCAAATCTAATCAATCTTTAACGTTCTTGATTACTGAAGGCATTTCGTTTATGGAAAGAAAACAAAGGAGAACAGTTAATAGATAAGCGTATAATTCCAGATTTCTCCAGTAATAATGAAGCTCTTAGATGGATAAACATCGCATTATTATGCGTCCAAGAAGACCCTCAAGATCGCCCAACCATGTCAACCGTTGTATTCATGCTCGAAGGTCAATGGACGGCAAACCTTCCTGCACCATCTGAACCACCAGTATCATTTGCTAGATTTGCGGCTGTTGTCTCTGAACAAACTACCACAACGGGTGACCAGACCGAACATCTTTCTGCCAGTGTAACAAGTTCCACTATAAGGCTAATAGGTAGTTAATTAAGAACTTTCACAAGAAGCTTACATGCATGTAATCATTGTTTTTGTGTATATGAGCAGTTGAAATTGATGCTTGAGTTTTCTAGGAACAAGCAGGAAAGGATTTTTAGTCATAGTTAGCATGATCTCATTTTTTTTCCTTTTTTAATTTTTAGTCATAGCTATTCATATATATTCATATATATCATGATTGATCATATTAATGTCTTTTGCTTTTATTCTTATCACGGCTTTTGCTTATACTCAACGTAAAAAGATTCCGAAACATTAAAATATGATCCAAAACAGTCGCTTTATTGTTCTTTTGGTTTTTTGACCACTAAAAAAAATAGTCATTTAGCGACAGAGGTTTTATTGACATAATAAGTGTCAATATCTAACATTTTAGTGACACTTTTTAAAAGTGGGCAAAAGCCTAAAATTTTTCGGTTTAATGACACTTTTTATTAATAAAATGTGTCACAAGAGTCAAAAAAATATGTACTCACACTTTTTTGTGTTATTGTACATATATACTTTTACCTACTGGACTTTTACGTACCGGACTTTTACCTACAAATTTTAAGTGTGGGAGAAGCAAATAAATTTTTTAGTGACACATTTGTGACTTTTTGTGACACTTTATGCGTCATTAGATGACAATTTTCTTTAATTTGCTTTCCAAAAATAATAAAGAGTTTGATCGATAAGAATGTAAATGTGCAAACAAATTTTACTTCGAGTTTGTATAAGATTGCAGGCTACTATAATTGTTTAAATTAATACAAAAACGAATGCAGGCAACATTTGAGGTTGATTTCTTTATAGTTTTCCACTCCAAATGGCAAGATTATAAGAGAAAATAATATATACTTATAAAAAGGACGTTCTTTGAAAATTCTTTAGAAAATTATCGACGGCTTTTTTTGCTTTGTTTTTGGTACAGATTATTATCTCACGCAAGTCGTAACTTTTCCTATTGAATCTGTTAAAGGATGACGAAAGAATATGTACCATGAGTGAAAGTCGATACATGGCACCCAAACATACCATGGAAGGATTATCCTCCACAAAATTGGTTAGCTATATAGTTTCAGTGTACTGTTGTTGGAAATTGTTTCCGACAATGAAACAGAATATATAGAACTTTTTTTTTTTTTTTTTCTTTTTTTGACTTCCCTCATTTCAGTCCCTTAGGACACTTATATACAAACAAAATGCAAAAAGCAAAACCACTATATAAGAATGACATACCATTCTTATAAATTTCAACTAACTTATACCTATAACGACTAATCAAGCATAAATAAAACAATCATAAAGAGGTTGACCTTAAAAAAAGATAGAGATCCTCAGAGTCATCATAGTAATCCAAATCCATCATTAAAGACATGTCCCATGAGTAAAGCATAATTGCATAAAGCATGCAAACCGGCCCAGTTCATGTGCTACTTCCAATAACAACATCTTCGACTTTGCCGTCTTCCAACCAAATATCACCACAAATATAGACGTATCGAATATCGTTGTTACGATGACCAGTGGGTATAAGTACCAAACCGATCCTACTTTCAATGACACCACAAGACCAGAAAAATAAACATGTAGCTTGTGTACTTGTAGTATTCACGATAGCCTTAACCAGCAAACCAGTTAAGATTAAACGCATGCATGTCTAAATGACAATCACCACACCACGTGATCACCACATGCCAAACAGCACCCTACTAATTTAGGATCACATACTCACATACTTCCACCTCTCCTCTAACCCACGAACACCACCACTAATAAATCACGAACCGAAATACGATCCATGTACAAGGAGTCAAGGATTATCCAAAACAGAAACCCTAAACGGGCAGCTGCGTTCCAGGATACACCTCGTTCCAAGTAATGCAATAACCAAAACCCTAAAACCACAATAGGTTTTCGAAACATATAAGTGCAGCAATACCTGGATAAACGATGGTTTTGATTAAGCGAATAATCCATAACGATCCCAATCAACCACCAACGAACGGCAAGAAAGGTAAACCCTAAAAAGGTTTGGCAGCAATCAAAATCACATCATAACACCCAGAACCACGATCCATGTATGTATATCCAATAACGTCCTGGATCAGCACACATCAAAAACACCACAGCAAGGGTTTCTTGATGTGAGAAGAAAACCACAGCCGCCATAAGAGAAAACAAAAACACAAACCCTAATCTGATTAAATCAAACAAACCAAAGGGGTATAAGATTAAAACAAGGATAAGGCTTGAATTTGTGTTCCTAAAAAAATGGCACGCCGGCGTTCTTTAATAAGAGGAGATTCAGATCAGATATAAGAAGAAAAAAACAACCAGCCACCCTTGAAAAGAATACCATAACCCACTACCCGTGTTGCATACCCTTAAAAAAATGTAGAGAGGACGGATAGTAGTGGTATTTTGGCCGGAAAAGAGACAAGGGCGGCGGCCGGAAATCTCCCCTAGGGAGAGTTTCAAGTATATTGTAACAAAACAGAACTTTTCTC
This sequence comes from Artemisia annua, assembly GCA_014162995.1. Lineage (NCBI taxonomy): Eukaryota > Viridiplantae > Streptophyta > Magnoliopsida > Asterales > Asteraceae > Artemisia > Artemisia annua. The sequence goes on from LBNU01039154.1 coordinate 20,909, forward strand.
GAAGATGATCCACAAAACTTTTTTATAAGAGTTGAAGGTGTGGCGCTTAAGGGCAGAAGACAAAGAACGTGCAACAGTTGATAGAGCGTTGCCTAATTCAAAACTTTCCGCTAAGTGAGGCTCTTAAATGGATCAATATCATGTTACTGTGCATCCAAGAAGACCATCAATCCGATCATGTCAAATGTTGTCTTCACTCGTCATGCCCGAAAATCAATTGTCCCCAAACCTTCCCACACCATCGGAACCAGAACTGTCATTTACTAGACTTGCAGCCCTCTCTTAACAAGATACGAACCAGTGACATGACTGTATACACTCCCGTCGATCTAACAATCAATTCATGTTTTTTTTTTT
>LBNU01039157.1:5161-16579 GCA_014162995.1 Artemisia annua
TCCCCCTCAAAAATAGCATATCGTGATATTTTTGATATCAACTGATTAATAGAGAAAGCTTTTGGAGAGATAGACGGACTTGTTTTAGCATGAAACTGGAACTTTTTTGTATTTAAAATACTCCCCCTCAAAGCTCGCATATGTTTTTGAGAATATTAACCTTTTTAGTTTAAAGGGAAGGAGTCTTCTTGAGCAAAATTCTGAAAAAATTAATAAATTTCATATTTGTTGAATTTTGCATCAAGGTTTTTTGAAAAAACAAAGACTTCTCTTTGTTTGAATAGGAATGTCGCACTGAGGCATACAACAGTGTCCGTTTTTAGGATAAGTGCACATTGTTAATGAAAATCACTTGGGCGTAGCACTTTCCTTTCTTTTGAAAACTTGAGTTGTGCACTGTAAGGTGTACGCAAGTCATTATATTTTTAGGATAAGTGCTTGAAAAATATGTAAAACCTTTACTTTGATTAATCACTTTCCTTTCTTTGAAGCGCGGGTCCTGAACTGATGTATTCAGAAGCCATTGTTAAGAAAAATTTGAGAAACGACATGTTTTAGAAAACATTTAAATGAACTCCCGCTCAAGCATATGTAATCCGTGTCATTGTTGAATGACATTTCTAGAAACGTACATAATATCGATTATACGAGAGACATGTCGTGAGAAGAATATTTTTGGATTTTTGTTTTTATATTGTTTTTGGATTTTTTGAAATTTTCTATTTTTGTATTTCGTTTTTGTTGGTTTTTCAAATTTTGTATTTTGTTTTTTCAAGAATATCTACAAAGAAGAATTAAGAAAGGAGAAATTAAGTTTGAACAAGTAAAAGTGGAGATAAAAGTGGCATAAGATACGGATTTCCATATGCGATGTTGGCATAAAATTCTTCTTTACCACATTGGGTGTATGAACCCTCATCACTTTTACATGTACCTGCATTCACAGAAGATGAATTTGCACAAATAACAGTGTTAGAAGTACATGTTTCCTCACATTGAGGGCGTTCACTATCAACGGTTGTAGTGGTTTCTACTTCCTTATCTCGATGATTTTCACTATTATTTGTTTTTGTGCAACTATCAAAAATCTTTCCTGTGGGAATCTATCTAAGACCAACTGTTTTAAAAACTTTTCCCGTAGGAATCCACCTAAGGTAAGATCTAGACGTAGTTTTCTTATCAGATGCAGCGAAAGTCTTAGTTTTTGAAAAACTACATCCTGTAGATGTCCACCTATTAGGTTCCTTATCTTTTTACTTGTTCTCAACGGGTTTTTTTCCATTTGGTGTCTTAGTGGATTGAACCCTAGTACATGAATTTTCTTTCGCGCAACTACTCTTAGATGCAAGCCAATCCCTAGTCTTTTGTTGATTGTTCCTAGGTAGTGGTTTACTATTACTAGCAGTGCTTTGGAATCTTGTAAAATTCATCACACGAGGTTTTTTACCTAAAATTCTGTCTTTTCGATGTTGTGCCTTTTTCCTAGCTTCTTCTAGACGGTGATTTTGGGCCATGTCATTAGAACCAACAGATTCTTTAACAGTATTTGTGGTCACATGCGGTGTACTATCCCTAGAAGAGCCAGAAGTAAGCACATTTGCATTTACAAAAATCTTTCCAGAATCTTTTTGCTTGGGCAAAGGTTGTGGAGTGACTGGTTTTGTCAAATCCTTTTTCTCATCGACTTTTGGAGCAAACCGAGAAATTGACATTTTTGATTTTTCAACCGTTTTTGAAGCATTTGGTTTCTCCGAAGTCGATGGTTTTGCAAACTTAATATCCACACCCTTCCCTTTTAGACTTTCCAGCTGAGCCCTCAAAAGATCATTTTGCTCTTTCATGTTCTTGAAGGCACGCTCATACGACAATTTGTCATACTTGCATTCTTCTTTTTTCCGATCAAGTTGTTTAAAATATGACACGTTTTCTTTTTCAAGTTTAATAAGAGCATTTTCATATTTTGAAAGAATTGCGGAGGTCTCAGCTCGAAGTCTTTCATCATCTTCAACAGAATATGTTTGTAAAATGATAGATATAACATCAGCGGACATAACTGCTTCGAAGAGAGAGTCATTCAAATTTTCCAAAACTTTCATGTGTTCACGAGATTCATTAACTTCCTTTACCAGGGATTTGTGGTCCTTGACAAAGTCGGTTGTTTCTTTTAACAAAGCATTTTCAAGATGAATTACTCTCGCACTGATGTTATACAGTGGGAAAGTAATTTCTGTTTGAAACACCTTTTTCTGTTCTTTATGAAAACTCGAATGCCAATTGTTGATACTAATTGTGGTTTTTGACTCAACAATCTGTTAGAGTACTTTAATTCGTTTTTTCACATCATCAAGAATGTCTCTAGTTTCACTTGTGTTAAAAGGATTGTCTAACGACATTTGTTCCATTTTTGAAAGATTTTTAGAGACAACTTGTGGTTTTGAAAACATTTTCTTAACAACTGACGTTTTGAAAGCATTTGGTTTTTGTTTTTGAGGGACAAAAGTGATTCCATAAATTTTGTTCCATTTATCGTAATTAATTGGTTTCAAATCTGGATTCTTTTGTTTCATTTTATTTTGACTCTCTTAAGCAAGCTCAATTTTATCATCATAATCACGCACATAAGGAGGATCATGTTTAGCATATAGCACATTTCCATTATACAAACTATTCTGAGCTTCCTGAGCTTTCTTGAGATTACAAGGAGTTTTGTTAACAAGAGCCATTTTATGTTTTGTATGGTAAATCAGATCAGTTTGATTTGTAATCATATGACTTGTTTGACTCGAATGACCTGTTGTTACCAACAAATTTTCCAACTGTTTGACCATGTTTTGTGAATCAAGGATTTCATTCAAAAGCTTATCTTCTTTCTTTGCAAAGTCCTTTTTCAACTCATCCCGTTCTTTTTCAAGATTGGTATAAGCTGATTTTTGTTTAGAAAGTTGGTTTTGCAAATCAGAAATTTCCGCGTTTAAGGATTTTATTTGCTTATGTAAATTAACATCAAGTGTATCATACTTTATTTGCAAACTTTTTTACCGTGAAACGGAATTTTGATAATCAGTTTCTAATTCAGACAGTCGTTTTGTATGAAATTCGAAAGCTTTTTCTTTTTCCTTGTATCTCGCAAGCTCAACTGTCAATGTTGCATGCCTTAACATCGCGATTGACCTTTTTAACATTCTCAATCTCAATACTACAATTATTCAACAATGATTCAAATAGAGCACGTGTTTCCTCATCATTCTCAGCATGCTGTGAAACAAAGCCTCCATTATGATTCATATCGAGATTTGTCGAATCAATATTTCAATTATTCGGCGTGTCCTGGTATGTATCATAATTGGTTGCTAGTGTCTCAGAATGCTGTCCCTCATGAGGGGACATACCAAATATATCATTATTGTTGAAAGAATTGTTTAATTGTACCTCAGATACTGTATTGGCATCATAAACCGGAGGTGTCTCAGAATCTGTGTCGTACTTAGCCTCCTGAAGATTTGCCATAAATATGCAGTTCACATCAATATCCTCCCGATCTTCCATTTCATCCATAAGAGCCATAAAGTCATTCTCCTCAGCATTCAACTGAAATTCTGCTTTCTCCTTCTGAGCCAACATCAAAGCTTTCTGCAAGAACTCTGGATCTTTCTTATTCAGCTTAGAAGGACAGTTCCTTGCCATGTGACCGACACCCTGACAGTTGAAACACTTTACCAAATTACCATGATTCCCATTTCCATAATTCCCACCAATCGGAGCTGCAACATTTCCAACCTGATTACCCATAGCCTGATTACCAACATTCTGACCCCTCTGATTTCCAACAAACTGACCCATCTGATTCCCTGGATACTGACCAATCTGATTCCCTGCGTACTGACTCATCTGATTCTGCATATTCTGATTACCCATGTAAATTCCAGTAGCATATCCTTGCTGATTCCCCATAACTCCAACCATTTTGTTTCCGTAACCCATATTGAAACTCGGCCGAGCAATCTGCTTGTTGCGAGTGTTCAATGAAATCTTTTGGTTATTGTTTGTTGGTTTAGAATAGCGTCCTTGGAATGCCTTTGTCAGAAAAGCAAATTCTTGTGTCAATGCAGCATTTGATTCATCGTTGTCAGTGAATTCAGGTTCTTGGAATTGTGGATATTGTTGTTGTTGTGGGTAGAAGTGTTGTTGGTAGACTTGTGTTGGTTGTGGAATGTATTGTTGTTGCATGTTTATGTGAGTAAAAGATGATGATGATGGTTGATGTTGTGTGTTCACTGGTAGAGGTGTTGGTGTAATAGCAATTAATGCGAGAGGATCATAATTCTTTGCCAACTTTTCCTTCCTTACTTCATTGGCTTCAGCTTGGTTTTGCTTCAAAAAGTCATAGAGTTGATCATAATTCACCTGATGAAGATTCTTAGTTTGGTTGACAATTGTGACATATCGACCCCATTCCTCTGGTAGATTGCTGATGAACTTGATGTTTGTCACAATTTGTCGCGGTTCCAACTTGTTTCTAATCAGCTCATTCATCAAGGTACAAAACCTGGTGTAGTATGATTCAATCTGTTCACCTGCTGTAGACGTGAAGTTCTCCCATTCAGTTAGAAGCTTGTTTTCAACATCTTGTTGTCCAATTTCTGTTCCATGACAAAGTCTTCTAACTCGTTCCCACATAGCATAAGCGGTTTCACAACTGTCGACTGCAGCAAAGATCTCACGAGGTAAACCGAGTTGAATGAGATGCATTGCCATATCATCTGCTTTGATCTGCTTCCAGTCTTCAGGTGTGTAATCATCTTCTGTTTGGTCACGATAGAATGGTTGAGTAGGAGGTGTTGTATCTGGATTTCCCGGATCTAGAACTTGTTTTGGCTTAAATGGACCTTGTTCAATGGATTTGATCATAAGTTTGCCATCATCTTTGGTTTTGATGTAACGAAGCATACGGCTTGTCCATGGAAGATAACTACCTTTTTCAAGCATAGGAGGACGGTTTTCGGCACCGGCGGCATGAATATCTTGTTGAGTTGCCATTTGATTTGATTCAAAGTGAAAAGTTGTTCTTAGGATCTTTTGAAAGATAACAAAGGTTGTTGTTGTAGATGTTTTGGTCAAAGATGACATACTAATTCGGCTTGATTCTTAATCGGGAAAACCTTTACTCGAGAATTTGAAAAAAATTTTGCACTCTCAAAATTTGAAAATCAATAAGAAATGCAATACTAAGGTTACAAGAAAATTTTGAGTTTAAAAAATTTTGACGCCAAATTTTACCGAAAAAATTTGAATTTTAGCCAAAAATTTTTTAATTTTGGACCAAAATTTTCAACGTTATAACAAACTTTGAATTTCGCGTAAAAATTGAACGTTTAGTCTTCCCTAGAAAATAAATTTTACTCAAATTTTCCCGCCAAAAAACTTTATTTATTTATTTTTATTTTTTTTGAAAGCCTTATGGATTTGGTTTAGGGTTTGGTTACTCGAAATAAGTATAGTTGCTTGATAGCTTGCCTTACTCGATATCCACAATGCTTACTCGATACAGCTTTGTGAAACTGAAGTATACTCGATAAAACAGGCTTGTTACTCGATAGAATCACTTCTTATTCGACAAGAACAGTTGCTTACTCGATAGCTTAAGGTAAACCAAGTATAGTTTTGTTTAGGAATGATCTAATAAAATCCTTACTCGATGAACGATAAGGAACAAAGGCTAACACGCCACAAAATTCAAAACCTTACTCGATAATCCTAAGCTTACTTGATACTAACAGCCCCTTACTCGAAGACACTAGTTCTTACTCGATAAAACCAAGTGATTACTCGATAAAAACTAACTTTCCTTACTCGAAACTAAGCTAGTTACTCGATAAGGCACTTGCTTACTCGATATTCCACAAACCTCGCTGCCCTAACTCAAAAAAAGGCACTCTAACTCGATAATAAACAGTCTTACTCGATAAACATCAACCAACGAGCTCCTTACTCGAGAATTAATGTCAAGAACGAGCTCTAATCTCACGAACAGCTATAAATCCGATTGTTTTCACCAAGAAACGATCTAAAACAACCTAAAATTATCCCTAGGCTCTTGATACCACTTGTAGGACCGTAGAACAACCTATATCACTACTAATCTATGCAAGAATCTAGAGAGAGAAAGAGAGTAGAGAGAGAGAGAGTGAGAGGAACTCATGTGTGTGAAATGAAATACTATTAGATTACCAAGAGAACCAACCAACCTCAAATGAGAGGTATACATGAGTATTTATAGTGTCCAAGTCTAGGGCATAACTAACTTTGGGCTTATACATATTTGGCCCCTAGACTTTGGAATAACATGAATACATGAACTAAATAACTTGAAATGATATACTATCGCAACCTATTACATGACTTAAATGACCGACACTTTTTATAAATAAAATACGATCCTAACAGTTTTTGGTTAGCAAAAGCGATATGCATGTTAACATGTTTTTAACAGGTCTTAACAGGTGCACCTGTTAATTTTCGTGTCGTGTTCGTGTTTGAGAAAAATGACACGATTAGTTAACAGGTCGTGTTCGTGTCTGACCTTAACAGGTTCCTTAACAGGTTCGTGTGACCTGTTATGCCAGCTCTACCACACACCCCACACACATAATTTTTATTTTTCTTATCAAATTTATTTATTACACTCAAAATCCCATACTTTTCATATTTTATGTATTCCCATATTGAAACCTAACGTCCTTCGCGATAAACCTTTAAATTTACGATTAACCGGAAAATAATCATTTTCAAAATAAAGTTTCCAAAATTAGATTTTTACACTCTTTATAAAAACCACTCATAAAAATAATCACCTCGTAACTTACTCACGCTCAATCACTTGAACGAAGTCTCGTTACACAAAAGTGCAAAAACATCAAAACTACATGATTCATTTCCACACCACAAAGGTGTTCAAAATGAATTTACCAAACTCACACTACTCAAATCATCTCAATAATCTCACACGCAAAGGGATTTAGTGCCACATACCTACTAATCATAACTATACCATATATATCTCACACATATACCACATAATACACTTAATTCACACCAAGCAAAGTTAAACGTCTAGAGACTATTAGTCAAACTAACCTGCAAAAATCACGGTTGTCACATCATCCCCCACTTAGGAAAATCGCGTCCCGAGATTTTAACAGTTCGTCTCATCAACCTCCTCAGCAAACAATTTCGGATACTTAGATCTCATTTGGTCCTCACGTTCCCAAGTAAACTCAGGTTCACGCTTGGAATTCCATCTCACTTTCACCAATGCGATCTTACTACGCTTCATACTCTTGACCTTTCTATCCATAATTTCAACAGGTTCCTCAACAAAATGAAAATTCCTATTGTTAGCACTAAAAATATTTATAGAAAGTGATGGTCGTTCTCATCGTTTAAATTTAGTGTGTTGTGTAGGTAGAAATAGTTATTGGGCGTTTGGGCTAGTTAATCTAATATGTTATAAGCATTATTAGAAAAGTCTTGTAATGTTATGTAAAAGTCCAAGTCCAAGCCCAAGCCCATCAAAGCCTTTAGGGCATCATATCTTGTACTATAAATACACCTCAAACTCTCATTTGAGGTGTGTGCTTGAACATGTGTATGTGTGTGTTTCTTTCAATATAGTCTTTCATTTATACGCCTCATATATACAATATCAAGTCACCATATCTCATCTCTTTTCTACATATTATACGTGATTTAGATTGATAAAGTTGTGATCTTTACGTATTAACAAGTGGTATCAATAGCCATACAATGATTTAGGAGTGTTTGAGTTCGTGTTTTAAAGACTTATATTCACGTATTTTTTCAAAAAATTTCGTATTTTTTCTTGTTCTTTTTGTGTTTTTAACACTTTTTTGCTTACAAACTAGTGTTATAAACCTTTCTCAACAAGAAAGTTTTAATTTTTTTGAAAAAATTCAAGTTTTAAAAATCGTTCTTGCTTTTGTACTTGTTTTCGAAATTTTAAAAATTTTCTTAAAAATTATCAAGTTTTCAACTTTCTTGAAGTTTAGGTGTTTTTAAGCATAGAAGTACAAAAATCTTGGATTCTAAACGTGTTTTGGAGGTGCTTTTTGCTTAATCAAATCTCGACCAGAATTTGTACTATTTATCGAGATCACTTGACCCTAAATTATCGAGATCACTTGACCCTAATTTATCGAGATCCTCATTCGTTGTTCTTCAAGTACTTTCGTGGATTACTCAGTGGTTTCTATCTTGTATAAGTTAGAAATATCACTTCGACTTTGGATAACTATCTATATTGTATAATCTAGATAGTTCTTGAATTATTTCGATAAGTGAAAAGCTATCGAGAATCTTTGATTGAGTTTTATCGAGAACTTTGCAAATTTATCGAGATCACTTGCCAAAGTTATCGAGAACCTTTGTAAATTTATCGAGAAACTACCACCAAAAGTTATCGAGAACCTTTATTACTTTCTATCGAGATCAGTTACATACGATATCGAGAACTTGGATTTTATCGAGAACATAGGTCATTTATCGAGAACTTGCATAATTTATCGAGAACTTGAGCTTTTTATCGAGAACTTGGGAATTTGGTTGATTTTTGACGACTAAACTTCAAACGGCTATAACTTTTGATCCGTAACTCCGTTTTTGACGAAATACCTGTCAAAACGACCGTGAGATCGAGGAGAACAGCACGCTGAATGATTTATCGATTCAGGCGAAGTTTCGAGGCCTAAATCCTCTCCGAGAAGAAGTTATTGAGGTTTTAAGTTTTTAGAACCGATTTTCACCACAAATTCAACACCAAACTCAACTCCTATTTCGTTGGAACGATCCTAAATCAACTTTATCAAATCATCACTGAATCATAATGGCATCTCAACAAGATATTCATGCTGCCGGTGCTGAAAACCGTCCTCCTATGCTTGAAAAGGGTGGTTATCTTCCATGGACAAGCCGTATGCTTCGCTACATCAAAACCAAAGATGATGGTAAACTCATGATCAAATCCATTGAAAACGGTCCATTCCAGCCAAAAGAAATCCTTGATCCGGGTAATCCAGATGGAACACCTCCTACTCAACCATTCTTTCGTCTCCAAAAGGAAGAAGATTACACAGCTGAAGACTGGAAGCAGATTAAAGCAGATGATATGGCAATGCATCTCATTCAACTTGGTTTACCTCGTGAGATCTTTGCTGCAGTCGACAGTTGTCAATCAGCTTATGCTATGTGGGAACGAGTTAGAAGACTTTGTCATGGAACAGAAATTGGACAACAAGATGTTGAGAACAAGCTTCTAACAGAATGGGAGAACTTCACGTCCACAGCAGGTGAACAGATTGAATCATACTACACCAGGTTTTGTACCTTGATGAATGAGCTGATCAGAAACAAGTTGGAACCACGACAAATTGTGACAAACATTAAGTTCATCAACAATCTACCAGAAGAATGGGGTCGATTTGTCACAATTGTCAACCAAACAAAGAATCTTCATCAGGTGGATTATGATCAAATCTATGACTTCTTGAAGCAAAACCAAGCTGAGGCAAATGAAGTTAGGAAGGAAAAGTTGGCTAAGAATCATGATCCTCTTGCACTCATTGCTACAACACCAACACCTCTACCAGTGAACACACAACAACCATCATCATCTTCCACTCACAACTATGTGCAACAACCATACGTTTCACAACCAACACCTCTCTATCAACAATCATTCTACCCACAACAACACGATGTCATTCAACAACAACAACCAGATCAACTATTCCAAGAACCCGAATTCACTGATAATGATGAGAATCTTGCTGCAATAACTCAAGCATTTGCTCTTCTGACTAAGGCATTCCAAGGACGCTATTCAACTCCAACTAACAACAACCAACGAATTTCATCGAACACTCGTAACAAGCAGATTGCTCAACCGAGGTTCAATATGGGCAATACGGGTCAAATGGTTGGTGTTATGGGGAATCAGCAAGGATATGCTACGGGCTTTCACATGGGGAATCAGAATCAAATGGGTCAGTTTGCAGGAAATAGGATGGGTCAAAGGAATCAGATGGGTCAGTTTGTTGGGAATCAACGGGGTCAGTATGTTGGTAATCAGGCTATGGGTAATCAGGTTGGAAATGTTGCAGCTCAGGTTGGAGGGAATAATGGGAATGTGAACGTGAATCAGGGAAATTTGGTTAAGTGTTTTAATTTTCAGGGTGTCGGTCACATGGCAAGGAACTGTCCTTCTAGGATGGATAAGAAAGATCCTAAGTACTTGCAGAAAGCATTGATGCTGGCTCAATAGCAGAAAGCAGGATTTCAGTTGAATGCTGAGGAGATTGACTACATGGCACTTATGGATGATATGGAAGATTGTGAAGATATTGATGCGAACTGCATATTCATGGCGAATCTTCAGGAGGCTAAGTACGACACAGATTCTGAGACACCTCCGGTTTATGACGCCAGTGCAATATCTGAGGTACCATTAAACAATTCTTTCAACAATAATGATATGTTTAATTTGTCCCCTCATGAGGAACAGCATTCTGAGACACAATCATACGATTATGATACATACCAGGACACGCCGAATAATAGCAATATTGATTCGACAACTCCCAATATGAATCATAATGGAGGCTTTGTTTCACAGCATGCTGAGAATGATGAGGAAACACGTGCTTTATTTGAATCATTGTTGAATAATTGTCAAATTGAGATTGAGAATGTGAAAAAGGTCAATCGCGAAGCTAAGGCCGCGAATGCTAAGTTGACCGCTGAGCTTGCGAGATACAAGGAAAAAGAAAAAGCATTCCAATTTCATACATAAAGATTGTCTGAGTTAGAAACTGGTTATCAAAATTCTGTTTCAAGGGAAAAACATTTGCAAATAAAATATGATACACTTGATGTTAATTTACAAAAGCAAATTAGATCCCTAAACGCAGAAATTTCTGATTTGCAAAACCAACTTTCTAAACAAAAAACAGCTTATACCAATATTGAAAAAGAACGGGATGAGTTGAAAAAAGACTTTGCAAAGAAATAAGATAAGCTTTTGGAAGAAATCATAGAGTCAGAACATAAGATTGCAAAACTTGAAGTTTTGTTGGTTAAAACGGGTCATTCAGCACAAACCATTCAAATGATTACAAATCAAACAGATCCGATTTACCACACAAAATATAAAATGGCTCTTGGTAACAAAACTCCTTGTAATCTCAAGAAAGCCCAGCAAGAACAGAATGTGATTTACAATGCTAATGTGATATATGAGAAACATGATCCTCCTTATGTGCGTGATTATGATGACACAATAGCTCATGCGGAAGAGAGTCACAATAAAATGAAACAAAAGAATCCAGATTTAAAACCAATTGATTA
>LBNU01039158.1:0-12591 GCA_014162995.1 Artemisia annua
AGGGTAATAGCCAGGACCAGTGTGACCTCTAGGTAAATAATGAGAAGAGTTTCTAAAGTTAGCAGTATGTTGGAAAGTATTATGTGAAGGAACTGCTGAGTGACTAGCAGTCTTTTGATTAAAGTGAGAAAATACTGCTGGTTTTGAAAAAGGTTTAGAGAAACTCTTTTCATTGATATGATTTCCTGATTCCCTAGTATTCCCATGATTCTTAAGAATCTCAACTTTGACTGCAGATGAACTTGGATTAGATTGACCCTTAAGTTTATTCCTAAACTCTAGATTATCTTCTCCATAACAAGAAACATCTTTCCTAGGTGGTTGAAAACTTCCAACAGCATGAGGAACTGCATGATACCCCTCATCTTTCTTAAATTCAGGAGGTGTTGGGCTTATGGGTTCCTCACTACTAGATCTGTTTTCTTCTGAGCAAGTTTCAAATTCACTAGTTGAGATTTCCTCTGAACTTTCTTGTTCCTTATCACTAGTTGGGTTCTCTTCTGAACTACTATACTCAACACCATAACCTAGTCATGTATTAACATTTGTTCTTCTTTGTTTTTCACAGAAACTAACATGTGTAAGACCAGCTTCTTTCCAACTAGCAAGTTTTTCTAACAAATCATCTCTTTCCTTAGTCATCTTTTCTAACTCAGACACCTTACATCCTAACTTCCATTCACTTAACTTTAACTGATAGTCCTGTTGTTGATATTTTTCAGCCCAAGCTACTTCATTATTTTCATGTGTAATTATTTTAGCTTCTAAGGACTCTAAGGTCAATTGATAACCTAAGACTTCAGACCTAGCTTTATTATGTTTATCTCTTTCAGACACATAATCACTAAGTACCTTTTGATACACATTATTGCACTTAGAGCATACCTCAGTAGCAGTAGATGAAGTAGGTGCAGTAGCAACCAAAGCCAACAGGACAGGTGCATCTTCATTCTCCATGCTCCAGTCAAAGCCTCCAAGATCATCAGTGGAATCCAAAGCAGTACATCCTGGTTCCTCATCAAAAGCTGTGCTCCAATCATATTCCTCCATTGCAACCATAGAGAGAGTAACTGGTTCATCATCAAATTCAGCACTCCAGTCAACCTCTGATAAGTTTTCTTGAGCCACAAATGCTTTTGGTTTAGGTTCAGGAAGCTCCTTGAGTTCAACCTTGGGTTTCTCTATCATCCTGTTTGCTTGATACTTGGCAAACTTACATTCCCTTGCAAAGTGACCAGTCTTTTGACAGTTAAAGCATTCAATCTTAGACTTGTCAAATGCAATTCCTTGTTTGGCCTTGAAATCAATCCCTCTTCCTGTTTTCTTCATGAACTTCTTGATCCTAGCAGTAATCATAGCAACTTGCCATCTGATGTCAATTTCTTCTAGATCATCTTCTTCAATCTGCAGTAGGTCTTCTTCATAGGTAACAGGTAAAGTGGCTTGTTGAGCAAAGAATGAGCACACAACATCATCACAATTGATGTTGTTTGAGAGTTGTGAAGTGGTAGTAGACACAGTTGAGTAAACATCAGCAACAGTACTTTGAACTGGATAAGCAGTACTTTTAGTGGAAGTACTGCTTGTCTTGGCAGGAGACACAAAAGCAATACTGTTGGTTGATGAACCTGATTTACCATTCATCTCATGCTCATACACCTTCAAGTTGTTGTATAAATCATCAAAGTCCATAGTAGCCAAATCAGGTTGACCTCTGATCATAGTAGCAATCACATGCCAGATAGATGGCAAACTTCTTAGGAACTTCAAGTTTGCATCTTCAGTAGAGACTTCTACACCATGTATCTCTAGCATACTGAGAAGATTTTGAAATCTCTCATAGGCAGCATCAAGTCCTTCTCTTTCTCCAACAGCAAAGGTTTCAAATTGCTGCTTCAACAAACTTCTGTGCATCTTCTTGGAAGCATCATTACCTCCAAATCTTGTTTTGATAGCAGCCCACAGTTGTTTAGCATCCTTAGCATTATGAAACTTCAACAGGTGGCCATCAGGGATAGCAGACAGCAGTATGTTGAGAGCTTTGTCTTGATTCCTCTTTACAGTTGCAGAGAGTTGTTGCTGAGGTGGTTTAGGCTGTCCAGGAACAACTTCAGGTTCTTCTATAACTTGATTGCCATTGACAATGATATCCCAAAGTGCAGAGTCAGTAATAGCAATATACTGCCTCATCTTCATGCTCCAGAGATCATACTCTCCCTTCTTGACTATGGGAATTCTAACAGTGGTGATGGATGGCATAGGTGTAGGTTCAGGTTGAGACATCCTGTAGGGTTTGTTTAGAAGATCGACTTGATTTAGGGTTTAGGGTTTCTTCTTAATCAGAGTTTCCACACAAGCTCTGATACCACTTGTTGGATCGTTATCTTCTGACCAAACTACTTTATTATAGCTTGTCTAAGGTTTAGCAGTCTTGGATAAATCCTAAACTACTAATGATGAAACACTGAATTACTCTATTAAGTATGCGGAATTACTTAACAAAGCTAAGAAGAATTATAACAACTTCAACACTTTATACTAACCAAACTTTGAACCTGCTAATTATACAGATTCACAAACAACCCTAATATAGCTAATATCGAACTTTAGCTTTTCTCTAAAAGTATTCGTATCTCTAATAATGACTTAGGGATCCTTTTATAGGCACAAGGAATACCCTAGTTGGTTTACAATACTTGAACGACAAGTATACAAACTTTAGCTTTAGAATATTCTAGATTATACATAATATTCCTAATCTAAACTTTAGTCTTTATCTTCAAACAGTACTTTGACTTTATCAACGAGCAGTACTTTGATCACAAACAGTACTTTGACTTTAAACACTTTAGCAGCACTTTAGTCTTCAGCAGTACTTTGATCTTTTATACCCCAACACAACCTTTAATCGAACCTCCTTTGAATTCACTGGCTAATAGTAATGACCACATGTGGAGACAGCCCGATATGACCAACTTGAAAATGAAGTAAACATCCCATCTTGTGACTTAATGCTTGTACGATAGATATGACTTAATACCTATACTGAGCACTACAACGTAACTCCTTTAAGTATGAGGTTGCACGAGATATTCGCCACTTGAACAATCCACTGCTTTGAGTGACACTGAGTACTACAACGTAACTCCTTAAAGTGATAGTTATACTTTGAGCACTACAACGTAACTCCTTACATCAGTAATAACTAGATTGTCAAGTTTGAATTTTTAATTTGCGCAGACAAGTTATCTTCAATAGTCATGCATCCAACCACCCCTAGACTTTGAGATAAAATAAGTACACATTTTGAAACGCCACTTCAAAGTTAAATCAATAATACCGTACAAAAACCCAGTAGTCATTTTGTTAAATGAACCAATTCTAGCCGTGAACAATGTATCCCCGTGAAACTTTATATAACCAAAATACCACTCATTTTACCACATATAATCAACATGTTACCAAATTAACACTAAAATTCGGACTAGTGTTAATGCTTGTGATAATAAACCCAACAGTCCAACATGCTTAAAATCAAAAGCCCACATCTCGGCCCATAATCCTCAACCGGTTATAATAAGTGAAACACTTATCATTTACCCTAACCCTAATCTCATTATATCCACCCCCATCACCAATAAACGCTCCCACCAAACATCTCTCAAAAAAATAACGCATCTTCTGTGGTAACCAATCTCAGTTTCATCATTATCCTTCTCATCCTCAATTGAACACACAACAACATGTATTATCTCGACTCATGTTCCAGTGATGAAGAGAATCTCAACCCCACCTTTACTTCGATGTATACTTCTTAAGACGAACCAAGATGGTATCTTGAAGGCTTCAAGATCTGATAGGGGTCTCAGGTAGGTTTAATCATGTAATTGTTGTGGTTTTGGTCTTAGAACGAATTGAAGAAATTAGTATAACAAATATTGTTGTATCTCTTTCTTTCTAGTCGGATATAGAGTGAAGTAGATCTGTGACGAGTAGCCTTCAAACAAAAGAATCTTTAAAAATATTGGCAATAACGTTTTAAGCAATCTGAGATCTCGTTGTCATTTTTTTTTATGTCTTCGTTTAAATTATTTGATGATGGATGGTGAGGTGGGGTATAGGTAGACATGGAGTTGTTTGAGATTGTGGGATTAGAATAGGATTGGATTAATATCTCGACTGTGGTGTTCTTTTTCTTCCAAGTTCTTTTCTTTTTGATTAATTGTCTTGGACCGATGATGGTGTAGACTAAGGTCATGAGTTGTTGGTATTTTAGATTGTGGTCAAAGTGTCTTCTTCTTCTCCATCTTCATTTCGAAAATTTTCGAAAGTTTTCTTTCAAAAAGATTTCGATAATTTGTTCAATTTATCGAGAATTTATCAACTTACCGAAAACATGATTTATCAAGAACACGGTTATCGAGAACATGGTTATCGAGAACCTGAGTTATCGAGAACATGTTTTATCGAGAACCTGAGTTATCGAGAATGTGATTTCGATAATTTAGGGTATTGTGTTCTCGAAAACTACATGTGTTCTCGAAAACATGTACATATCAAGAACTTCTTATACAATAAATTTCGACCAGATTCCGGCGACCCATTTTCCCAGATTTCGATGAGTTTTCACATGAGTTTTGACCTTTTTGACCACTTTATTTCACGGTTATGGTGCAAAACAAGTCACCAAATAATAACAGTGTATAAAACTGTTTGGACAAGGACGACTCAAAACAGTTGTGACTTAATTTTTGTTTTGACCATATTTTGATACAAGAAACATGAGAAGAAACTCTTATCAATAAAGATAAGGAAAAAAAATTTCCAAATCTGAAAAAATAGTACAAAACAGCCTCTAAAACAATGTACGAACCACCATAAATCAATAAAGTAACAGCCTAGCTCCTTATACCAATTGTAGGATCGAAAATATACATGATTTATGTGGTTCGGGAGGTCTAGGTTGATGATTAAAGATGAAAGTATTCATCTTTTCTTAGAGAGAAAAAGTAGAGAGAGGGTGAAGAAAGTGGAATATATTAACAATGAAAAGAATAATTACACAATTTCCCACACCCCTCATGAAGAGTCATGAGGGGTATTTATAGGCTCATTACATAATAAGTTTGCCTAATGACCACTAATAGTCCCTGAAGTTACTACTAGCTACATATCTAGTCCATTTCACTTGTGTGACGTTATCTTTATAAAATAGCGAAGCTAACAATTTTAAATGTGTTATTTATTTAAATTTGATTGTTCATTTAAATTTGAATATATATAAATTTTAATTATATTTTATTGCAGCATTTCTTCGATCTCGGCGAGCACCTTGTCGGTCCTAATGGAAAGGATATTGCCGATAGTATCGAAGGTTATCTCCAAAAGCGATACGAAGACAACAAGTACAAATTCGAAAAGAAGAAATTTACTAAGCAAGGTGGGGTTGAGAAGCTGATCAAGGAAAAGCGTCCGGATAACATGCTGCCTGACGATTGGAAAAAATATGTAAATTTCTCTATCCACACTTTATTATTATTATTATTATTATTATTATTATTATTATTATTATTATTATTATTATTATTATTATTATTATTATTATTATTATTATTATTTTTATTATTATTATTGTTATTATTATTGTTATTGTTATTATTATTATTATTATTATTATTATTATTATTATTATTATTATTATTATTATTATTATTATTATTATTATTATTATTATTATTATTATTATTATTATTATGATTTTATGATTATTATTATGATTATTATGATTATTATGATTAGTATTATTATTATTATTATTATTATTATTATTATTATTATTATTATTATTATTATTATTATTATTATTATTATTATTATTATTAATAATAATAATAATAATAATAATTCATTTACATAATATTTTTTTTATTATTTATAATAAGCAGGTGAAGCACTGGTCAAACCCGAAGAATTTGAAGAAAGCGGAGACCAACAGGCAGAACCGGCTCAAGAATCCGAGTGCTAGTCTTCATGGGTCGCATTCATTAGCTGTTATACGCGATAGCTTTGTAAGACACTTTTTAATCATTTCATTTATTTATATAGTGTTGGGTGAGTCGTTATTGATTTTATTTATAAACAGTTGAGAGAACCCACCGACTCCGTGGATGGTAGAGACTTGATCGCGCTTTACAGACACAACCATATGAGAGGCGACGTCTGGGAGTCTGCAGTGTCCGAGGCTAGATATGTAAGTATAATTTATTTCCAAAAACTCACCCACATTAATGCAATATAATAAATCACGACTTATATATTACTTTTCTTGTTTTCTCGTAACTAAACAGAATCAGATGATACGGATGCGGACAGAGAGAACCTCCGAGGGACGACTATGTCTGACCTCGATATTATCCGCCACGTGATCGGTGGCAAGCAGCGAGGTCACTTTCCTGGCGTAGGTCCAGTCTTACCCCGCGGTGGTCATCAGACGACCCTCAGCGCCGCACGAGCTCGTGATCAAGCCTCCACATCCTCGCTCCAGGAAACTGTTCAGAAGCAGTCCCAGGAGCTCTCCAGCCAAAGGACATTGCTTGATGGGATTTTGGAGTGGGCGCTGCATCAGCCGGGTTTCCCCGAGCAGCTAGCGACTCAGGCGGGGACATCGACTCAGGCGAGGACATCGGGATCACAGGAGGCTTCACAAGGTGAGTCTGCAGGTACCCAGGAAGGGAGTGGGGGGAGTTGGGAGACTCAGGAGTAGCGTATGGGTTGTTTGGGTCGGTTTATATGTTCTGTAGTGGTTATGGACAAATTTATGGATATTTGATGGATTATTATGTGTTTATTTAGATTATGTGTTAGGATTCCCGCTAAATGGATTACACGTATAGTTTTGGACCATTTGCGGATGACTAGGTTAAGTATACTTTTGTAGAACCATTTGCGGATAATCATGTGATCACGGTGTTTGAACCGTTTTGGCAATATTGTAGCATTTTGGTTATATATGATATTATGTTTAGAGATTTGGCGATGTTGTAGTGGATTTGAGTATATACAGGTTACATGTTATTGTTTGGATTTTTTCCGGAAAAAATCTAGAAATTACCCATTTTGCAGGAATATGCTGCAAAATGGGTCAGGAGCTTTTGGGGGGGGGACAAGTCCCCGACAAAAGCATGCTCCAGTTATGTCTAGTGAACACTTTTGGCGGGGACATGATCCCGCCAAAAACCTTAGCCAATTTTGTGAATACTGCTTTTGACGGCGACATGTCCTCGCGAAAAGTCATGAATAATTAAGCAAATCATCTGATTAAGACACTAATTACACCATTGAAAAATACTTTTAGCGGGGACATGTCCCCGCCAAAAGGCTTGCCACATTGGCAATGTTTGACCAGACCAAGTTGTCCACGCTGGCAGTGTGGGTCCCACATGTCCCCGCTAAAAAGGCCACACGTCCCCGCCGAAAGGTATCAGCGAAGAGGTTTTGGCGGGGGACTTTCGGTGGGGACATGTCCCCGCTAAAAGGGGTGAATATTGTAGTGAGTGTTAGTCGTATGTTTTAGATAGACAGCGTATGTATTATGTATGAGCTAAACCAGATTATTATTTGTTAAGGTTACACCCCTATTTATGTATGTACGCTTTGATTGATGAAAGATATACAAATCATATTGTCTCTGTAATCCTACATAAAAAACTGTAATCCTACACTCTATAATAGGCTAACCATGACACGTCATCAACCTCTAACATTTGCCACCTCATTGCCACATATTCAACAACATGCCATGTCATTGCCTACTAGGCACACACTTTTCATGCATGAATTTATCATTTTTAAAAAATTTACAGCTAATGGGACTCGAACCCATGACCTCTTGAATAACCAAGAAACACTCAACCACTAGAGCACTTGAGTGTTTGTGTTTAAAACTTTGAAAACAAAATATACATTCTTAAAATTGAATGCATAAATCAATTACATATTTTCAAAACTGATTTTAGCTACAATTCAGGGATTCTAATTAATATTACAAAGGCAAGGATCAATTCATATAAGCAATCAAGACGCACAATTTCAAAAAGTGATTTTAATGAGGTGCGTGATATATGGTTTCCATTCACATCAAAAAAATCATGGAACTAACCCTAAATCTAAATCGGTTCTAACTGATTCATTCAAAAAATCAAAACCCAAATTCATTCAAAAACCCATCGCAGCCATCATCATCATCATCATCAGATAAACGCGTTGCAGCTTAACTATCATTCAAAAAACCTAAAGCTAAGTTGTTGTAGATAATCGCCAGTCTAAGGCAAGATTTTTGTTGTGATTCTAAGTTTGTTCTTAATCAATTTCTTTTTCAGTGTTCTTAATCTTACATATTTTCGAAATGAATTTTTTGATATGAATTTTTAATATGAAATTTTTATATGTATTTTGATATGAATTTTTTGAGGAGTTTCTATAAATCTCAACATATATGAACCCTAATTTTTATGTTTCAGTAGGTATGTAAAGCGATTTCATATGTTATCATTATTGATTTCAATAGATATGTATTTCTTTTTTCCTTTATCTCTATGTTTTTTCTTTCATTTTTAAATAATAGATGAAAGCTCTTTCATTTTGTTTTCATATAATTAATTGAATTCAAAGTAGTTGTGTATAATAATTTGACTGAGTCATTACGCATAAGAATTTATTTTGCACACCATGTGTTTGTGTAAATGTCTTAGATAAATTCATTGCATCTGATGTTGAATCCCGTTAAAGTTTTGATTTTTATGGTTTTTTTGTGGTGTTTAGTTTATAGGTGAAACAACACCGAAATATGGTGTTGCTCGAGAAAGATAATCCAGATTGACTCCTCACATAACCTTTAAGAAAATGGAGTTCAAGAGCACAAAATGCTATTAAGGTAAACATGTTTATAGTTACGAGATTTCTTCTCTTTGCTTTCACTCTAAAAATATTGGTTATAAATAAGTGGTTGATAATGTTTATAGGAAGTCAAAACTTTTTTTGGAATCTATGTTGACCATTGAGCATCTCTTTCATACTAATGCAGAAAATTTGGGATGAGGTATATCAGAGGATGTACAGACTCATGAGCATGCTTTGAAGTTCAAATTTTTCATAGTGGTGCTTAATATCAAGGTATTTTTCATGGAAAGACTAAATGAGTACCAACATGACCCACACGCGTACAAAAGATGAGTCATCTTTGTGATTAAAGCTCGGAGAAAGATCCCAAATCCTAGATAAAAGAGCTCCAACAGGTATTTTCCTAAATACAGTTGTTACTTTTGATGTTTGAAATAGTTGTTTTGAAGTCTTTAGTAAAGTTTCTAAGCATTCAGGTTTCATTACTTTGATTATTGTTGAAGCTAAAAATTGTGACTTCAACAATTCCTTTTTCTTAGTTCTAACTCAACTACCGTTTACTTTCCTTATACAGATAATTAAAGATGCACCATCTTAATTTAATCTCTTTCACTTTGAGTTATATGGCTTGATGATAACTGGGATGATGGAGAAAGTCACTATAGTAAGTGTCATATATCACTTACTCTATATTTGTATGTCATTTATATATGAAATCTACACTATGTTCTTTTTAAGTTTGTCTAATTCATCTACAAGTTACTGTTTTGGGGAAATAATGGATGGTTGATAGCTTCTCTCGAACCCTTAATTTAGGTATGAGTTAGGCTATGTTTGAACTGAGATTTTTATTACGTCTATACTTTTGAACTGAGATTTCTATTAATATTTGCCTATTTGGTGATCCATAAAGTTTTTTCAAAATGATTTGCTTCAGTAGCCGAGTATATAGTTGTATATGTTACCAAAATGTTAGTATATCATTCTTGCTAAACCTTCGTGCGTTCATCATGAAACCACTGCATTACTGAGACAACACACCGCCTCCGATGGTCCACCAATAGACCAAGCAACCTTTATAATTTGCTGCCCCTTAAGATGCCACTGACCCACTAAACTGTGACTTTGAAGACCCATACAATGACATCATGGTCGTTGACCAGCTAACCTTCCGCCTGACCATAACCATTACCTATTGGATTATGAATCCACTCATTCCATGATACACACCTATATAACTTTGTGAGTGACAACCTCCGTTGTGACATCAGCACAATTTGAATTGATAGAACCTGAACTTGGATAGAACCCTCCAAAAAACTGCTTGGATAGAACCTGAACTAGAAACATAAAACCAAACCGACAAGAGAAATATAGATGCCAAAATGACCCACGAGATCTTTAACTCAGTGATATCAAAAGCCGAACTAACTCGCCTGATCCAATCAGATTTTTGTATCTCTGACATCAGCTATAATAGCTACAACTTAAAAATAAGTACTATTAAAGATATAAAATACTCACCAACACTGCTTGATCTGTCTCCGAATCACAGTTTTGAGACTTGACCAGCAAAAAACTTTACTTAGACAACCGGTTAACTTTCTCATGTGTACCATTATTGACCCATAATCAAACATCTGCACTAACATAAATGTACTATTCAAATTTAATAATACAGTAACATATTTGATCCCAACCAGTTACTAGAAGTTCTTGAAATAAGGTAAAATGATAATTATAGAATAAAAATGATTATCAGGTGATAAAAGGTGTAATTTCCAAGTTGGATCATCTTGCCGGTCAACGTAATTTGCACTACTAATTTTTTGTGTAGTTTTATCTAAGTTGCTCAACACATTTTGCATTAATGTATTCTAGCAGGTAAAGGCATGAGCATGACATAAGACAAATGTTCTTGATAGTAGAAGTTAATAACATATGTTAAAGCACTTGCATATTTGTGAACAAGCAAAAATTAAGTTTGAGCTTCGGAAATTTGTTAGGTTAACCTATCATTGTTTATAAGTAAAAGAAGGAATTCACTCTCTTTGAAGCATTGTCATGGCACAAAAGGTTCATAACTGATGATGTTAAATAATGCTATCATTCTAGATACATAAGTCTATAACCATCATTGATAGATCTAAGGCAGTTAAGAAATATGTAGAAACGTATAAGAGTAATTATACACGGACAAACAAGAGATCCAAGAACACCTATACTGATCATGGCATAAACCATGGACTTAGCACTTCTATTAGTAGACAAGCAACAATTGTAGATGGCAAAAATGTTAGCAGGCAGAAGGTACAAATACCTTACTCTTAAAATTAGTTTAAATTTTGAATTTAATGTGCACTTAATTAGCAATATTAAAAATAGTTTGTGGCTGGTCATAATCATTTTTAAACATCCGCTTATTGTTTTAATGTCTCATAATGCAGGAAATGAGGCTGAATGAAAAAAAAAAAGATGAATAGGTAAAATATAGTTCCATATTTCTTTTCGGTTTTCAATGGTTGTCACTAATTTGATTATATCTTTGTAACTTGAGGCATCTGTAAACTGACTTGGCACATGCAAGAAATGGAGTCAATATTTAAAATAAAATTATTAAGCACCAATAAGGGAGTCAATATCATGAGTGTAGGAACATAAAGATAACAACTTTATCACACTTATATTGGTTGAGAATTGGTGACTTGATGATATATATGTATGTGTTTTAGAGAGAGAAAGTAGTAAGAGAAACTAGAGAGAATTTCATATAAAACACACACTTACACACACAAGCACACATACAAATGACTAGGTATGTGCCTTTTATACATCCATCATATGCTTAATGGATGGGCTTTCTATGGGCTTGGGCTTGGACTTGGTTTATGTTTACTTCTTAATAGACTTACATAATATAACACATGACATGCTAGTTTACCAAGTCCAATGCCCAACTAGCTTAGACTATAACTATTTCTTACACACGACACACTATATTACAAATATGAGAACGACCATCACTTTTCTATAAATCTTAAATGCTAACAATCTCCCCCTAAGGGATGGTTGTTCGAATGAAGCTCCACGTGATTAGGTCTTTGTCTTCTTTGTCTTTGAACTTTGCGTGTCATTGTAAAATAGTCTTTAGTCTTTGTTCCTTCATGCTTTGTGATCTTTGATAAATGTCTTTTCTTTGTTCTTTGTTCTTAGTTGTGGTAGATTCATCTGCCTTACGTCACGTCATTGTCTTTGATGGATAAACGCCTTTCCAACATGCTCATACGTCTTTAGTCTTTGTCATACATACATTTGTTGTTCCCGTTCTTTCACTTTGATCTTTGTCACTTTACTTTGTAGATTCTTCTTTTTGGCGTAGAATCTTTCTTTGACTGTTGCTATCATTTGATCTTCGTGAGAACTTCCTTTGACTTTGTGATGTATGTATGAGCATGTGGAAACTAGTGTGGTGGTTGTACCTGCATAAAATAGTTAGCAACAAAACATCCGGTACTTACAGGTTCGGAGTTAGAGATCGTCAACAGCATAGTGTGAAGACTCCTTCTAACCCTTACCATGGCCGTTCCTAATCGGATACCCCCGAAAGGGCTTACACTGACATACCGAAGTACACCAACGATTAGGTGAGTCGCTGGAGATCACCCCACGACTGTAGACCGTTTGGAACCACCG
>LBNU01039158.1:18688-45244 GCA_014162995.1 Artemisia annua
GGGGGGGGGGGGGGGGGGGGGGGGGGGTATCCACTGTGGAGAAGAATGTGATGTGGAATCAAGGTTAATGGCTGCTGAGGAAGCACTCATGGTAGATGGAGAGGTAACAAACTTCTGGAAATCATTAAGTTTAGCATAAATGGAGGCTAACATGTTATTCGGGGATAGAGGCACATTATCAAATACAAAGCTATTATGAGATCGCCATATAAATTAACAAATTGTTGCAACAACTGATAGAACCCAAGAGACACCTTGAACAGAATGGGTGTTATCAGTAAAGCTTTATATACGACCATAAATATTAATACCTGGTAGAGGAGGTCGAAAACATAGAGGAGAGCCGAACTATACCGGGCGTGTCCATGGGCATTCAAAGAGTAAATGTTCCACTGATTTGGCAAAAACATTACATATTGGACATGCTGGAGAAGGAGAGCAACGTCTTCTGAATAAAGTATCCTTTGTGGCAACTGAATTCGATATGGCTTTCCATAAAAATAATTTGACTTTTTGGTTGCACGTGGATATTCCATATAACAATCCAGAATTTTGATGATGGATTAGTACTTGATTCACCAATCGCATCATTTGTATTCTTCAATGCAATAGCATGCTTGTTGACTTAACAGTGTATTGACTTTTAGGATCAAAGTGCCAAATGAGCTTGTTCGAAGAACCAGTTTGTAGGATTGGGATTTGCAAGACCAATTCAGCTTCTGTCGCCGAAATATGCTCACACAACATGCTAACATTCCAGTCTCCATTCTCAACAAAATCAACAACAGTGTTGCTATTATTGAAAAGTCCGAGAGGTGAGCGGATATAAAATCATTAGTAAAAGGGACCCACTTATGTGTCTAAAAAGAAATACTTCACCTATC
The DNA here is from genome assembly GCA_014162995.1 of Artemisia annua. Classification (NCBI taxonomy): domain Eukaryota; kingdom Viridiplantae; phylum Streptophyta; class Magnoliopsida; order Asterales; family Asteraceae; genus Artemisia; species Artemisia annua. The sequence goes on from LBNU01039158.1 coordinate 19,573, forward strand.
TCCAACTTGCCATCTTAAACCATGTAACAACATATCACGACCATGAAGCAAGCTACTCCAAAGCCATGGAGGATGAGATCCTTTTTTAGCGACAAGAAAACAGAAATTATATACCTTTGAGAATCCTTCCCCCAAAAGCGTTTGGATTAATAAATAGTCTCCACCTCTATTTAGTAAGAAGGGCCATGTTAAAAGCTTCAAAATACCGAAAATCCTAGGCCTCCCTGATGCTTAGGTTCTGAAAGTTTTTTCCAATTTTCCCAATGGATGTGTTGCTCATAGGAATCACCTCCCCAAAAGAAACGACAAACATAAACCATTAGTTTATTCAAAAGGCTTGTTGGAAATCGAAAGCATTGCATAGCATATGTTAGAATAGCTTGAGTAACCGACTTGATTAAACATCTCTACCTGACTGGGAAAGAAGTTTCTGCTTCCAACCTTGCATCTTTTGGAACACTTTGTCCAACAAGAAACCGAACATCTCTGTTTTCTTTTGGCCAAAAATTAAGGGAAGGCCTAAATATTTAGTTTTAGAGTCCATTTGTTGTACTTTAAGAGTTGAACATATATCATCGCGAAGAGAACGTGGGGTGTTAGGTGAAACAAAGGCAGATGATTTCTGGAAGTTGACTGTTTGACCCGAAGCCTCACAATATGAATTTAGAATGCGAACAAGAGCCGTACAATCGACATGTGAAGCCTTTAAAAATAAAAGTGAGTCGTCTGCAAAAAATATATGGGAGATGAGGGGGCAATTGCGCGCCATTTTAATACCTGATAAAGTACCTAAAGTCATTGCTTTGGAGATTTGATGAGAAAGGACGTCAACAACGATAATAAACAGATAGGTGAGATGGGATACCCTTGGCGAAGCCCCCGTTGGGGTTTTATAACCCCGACAGAATCACCATTCACCATAAACTCTAGCTCGTAAGTTGTGATGCAAACACGTACCCAACTACACCAAACATCACCAAAACCCATTTTTTTCTGAAAATAGCAAATAAGAAATCCCATTCCACTCTATCAAAAGCTTTGCTTAGATTGACTTTCAGAGTCATAACACTTTGTTCACCGCGCTTTTTGTTGCGGATATAATAGAATCTTGAATTTGTCGCCCGGGAATGAAAGCCGACTGTTGGGGAGAGATGATTTTGCTCATTAAGGGTTTCAAGCGATTCAAAAGAACTTTAGAGATGATTCTGTAAATAAAGTTACAAAGGCTAATTGGGCGAAACTGGGTAAGCGTTTCTGGGTAGGCGTCTTTGGAATAAGGACGACGAGTGTCTTATTTAATTCTGGCGGCATGCTCCCAGTTTCAAAGAAATACCTGACTACTTCACAAACAAAAGCCCCAAGAAAATTCCAGTACCTTTGGTAAAAAAAAAAAAAAAAAAAAAAAAAAACCGAGAAATCCATCTTCAACGGACCTTTAATCCCCGAGTAGCTTTGCAGCTAGAAGCTCTGAATCTGAAACGGTGATTGCAAATGGGTTCCATTTTGTAGAGACAAAGGATTAAGCACCTAATCACTCCTCAAAGTCACGAGCACCATTAGCCATAAAATAGATTAAAATGATCTCAGACAAGACTTTAATTCCCATTGTCATATACCCATTCCCCTTTCGCATCTCCCCAGCATATTATTTCTTGACCCACGCTGGATTGCTAAAGATGAAAAAAAAACGAGAATTGTACAGTCCCCGTAGTTGAGCCAATTTAACTCGATCGTTGGTGGGCCAATATTGCCATTTACATTTGGTGTTTTGATAACTACTAACACAGTCGTTGACTTTTATTTTCTCTTTTTCCCTCAAATAAACTGAACAAATAAAAAAAAAAAAAAAAAAAAAAAAAAAAAAAAAAAAGGAGGTTTGTCTTACGTATTTCAATACTCAACCCACATACAAGTGTCAATAGTTGATTTGTGTTTTTTTCGACTAGTACACGAAAATTATAGACGACATCCATTTGGATGTCTTTTTTTTTTTTTTTTTTTTTTTTTTTTTTTTTAAGTTAAATTAACTACCATATATTAAATGAAAATTTTGGTTTTAATCTATTCTTTTTGTTATATAGAAATGGATCAAATGACGTGAAACACGTAAGGAAACACCAACAATATATACTCAATCCCATCGAAGCGGGGTACAAGACAACTATACCCCTATGTACCGGGTATGATAAAACGTTACATTTGTAACCACCGGTGAATGGTAGCAAATTTATTGTTTGGACTTGTTTAATGTAAAGATGATAGCAGAAAATATGCAAAATTGTTTCAATTTCGACATCATGTATATCCGTTAGTTTCACAAGCAAAATCATGCTATACCAAACTACTAGTAAAAAGGACATCATTAATGCCTTAGAACCCTTTACATGCTGCTACCAATCCTAGGTAAGGATGACGATCTCCTACGAAGACCCATGCCACCACTATGCATATCATCAACTATATTCACTCCATGCGCTTCTTGCATAACTGGTTCATGATCACTACCATAATCACTCGCGCTTTCTGTTTCCATGGGTTCTTTCCCCTTCGATTCTCTGTTGTCCTCTTCATTGCTGTCACCGTCCTCTGAAGAAGTGTCATTGATGGTGTGGAAGATGGTGACACTCTCTTTCGGGAGACTTTTAATAGAAAAACTCTTGTTGTTCGTATTAGAGAGCGGAATGAGGGATTTTGATTCGAGGCTTGTTGCATCTTTTCCTAAACTGTATGTGGTTGACAGTTTGCGCTTTATACCATCTCTTTCTCTCACTAAATCACTGAGTTGTTCCAACACTTCATTGGTTGAAGATCCCTCTGCTGCTGCTTTTTTCTCGAGCTCAGAGATTGTTCTATCAAATACTTTCTTTTGAAGCCGAAGGGAACTCTAAAAGAAAAATATAACACTTACTTTAACATACATGCGGTCATCAAACTTAAAGCAAACCAACATCCCATTGGCCTAATGGTATCAAATGTGTGATTCGGCTTACTCTCTTCTCAAGAAAGTTTCCAAGATTTTGGTTCTGAAGCTTCTTTTTCTTCCAAAATACGCAACAAAATCGGACCAAGGCTGCTACTAAAATCAATAGAATTGTTTCTATGAATAGAAATAATCGAATTGCTTTCTCGTTACCTGTGAAACAGAAGTATGAGTGTTAACTACTTTAATGGTATGTAGAGTCTCACATCAGTGGTTTCTTTACCTGTATAGATGCTAAGGCGCCTAATTTCCATCATGGAACAGCTTGATTCAAGCTTCCGAGCTGTTGAAATAAAATTATCATGACAATATACAAATCAAAGAAGCAAATTATACATAAAGTTATGAGGTTTTTACGTGTGCTCAAGCATGAAAGTGGATTGCCAGTATCTGCATTAGATAAAATAAGATGTTGTAAGCACAATCATATTGATTCTACATAAAAGTGGGTCAACAATATCTGCGAAAACTTACTTCGGATAGAAAGAAAAGCAAGAAGTATACTTTCGTCCACAGTATAGCGCCTTAGATCAGTATTGTAGAATAAGTTCCACAATGAACCTGTTTCAGTGTTGAATAAGGTAAGTCAGATTATGTCCCGCATATTTATTTATTTATTTATTTATTTTTAAAGTAAAGTTTTTATCACGCAGCGAAAACAGATCACCAGGATAGCTTTCAGACCAATAAACAGTTCCTGTTGCAGGAACCAACAATGTGACAACAGATTTGAGTGGCATCTTCGCTGAAACATAAGTGTATTCATCAATTGTCCGGCTAATCTTGCCATCCATTATTGTCTGAGATATATAAACTGCATAGCCAGAGCAATCAACAACCGGTTTAACTTGAATCACTGCATCCCGGATGTCTCTTCTGGGAAATTTGTTAACAACCCCAGAAGGCGAAATTGAGTATAGAAACCCATCCAATGAACCAATTGATATCCAACCTGCAAGTCAACCCACATAAAAAAGATCTTAAAAATAAGATTTTTTTACATAAAATAAATATACTTTTTCATTCGTCCCATTTTAGTTGCATCCTTTTTTAAATATGTCACCAAGAGATGGCTTCGTGTCTTGTTTGAGTTATTCTCTAACCATATTTTAATGACTCTAACATGACACAAAGCCATTTTCAATTACTCAAATAGTCAACTGGGACGGCAAGGCCCCTTTTTAGCGACTAATACAAAAGAAAAAGGCATGTTGACGTTATATGCAAAACACCTATTAATAAAGACCATTCAAGCTGGAAACCGAAGGACATTTGCTAAAGTTACCATTACTATCAGCAACTGGTGCAGAGTCATTGGTACTTAATGGCCCAATACTTTGTTGCCATAAAACGGTCCCACTCAACACATCAAGAGCAAGAATAATGGCTTTAGCTGGCACAGTGACATACAGTTGACCATTGTTTCCAGCAGTAATAGTGAAGCTCTTTCCCAATGAGCTAAAATCCTGAATCCACTTAAACTGAGGACTACGAATCGACATTGAATACAGTTCTCCATGATTATTCGAAATCTATATTAAAAAACATCACAATGATCAATTACATATATGTGGATACTTAGTAAACAGATAAGTTGGCAAGAGAGCTTACATATAGATTAGATTCGCAATAATCAATAACGGGGACCGAAAGGAAATAGCAGTTTGTGACATTTTTGCTACAACCATAAAGGTATCCCATTCGATTAACTACAGGCTCAATACTCCATTTCAGTTTCCCCTCAAACGTGAAAGCAAATAGCCCCAGCCTATTAAAGTTGATGAGAATACAAGAACTCGATATACTAACAGCCAGCCCAATAATCTCATTCAGACCTTTTAAACCAGTTTCTGGACCCAACAACACCTTCCCAGCGGCTGCAGGAGGTCTAATGTTCCTAGTATCTATTTTTAGTAAACGGTTCTCAGCAACCAAATATACCTACCAGCAAATACATTTCATTAGTCAATACTAACAAAAGTAAACAGTATTACTACTTTTGAAATTTTAGCGTTATACTAATACTACCATTCTCGCAGCTCCAAAAACCGGGCTTATACCAGCATTGCATGTGTAGTTAAGAGGAATTCTTTTCAAAATCGAGCCGTTGCTTTGGAAAACTAGTAAGTCCTTTTCTAGGCATATGTAAACGTTCCCATCCTCGCCCATCAGAGGATTTGACAGCCTTATGTTGGCGTGACGTGACTGTCTTTCTACATACAACAATAAAATTGGTCAAATTTAAAGAATAATCAAGGCTTTTTTCCATATAATTCCAACTATCTTTTACTTCTCGGTCGTTTTAGCCATTGCACTTTTTGAAGTGCATTCAGGATTCAAATTCTCTGACAATCCAAATAAGCACAAATAAAAGTACAAAATCATTGATTTCATTCTTGGAAGAGGCATTAGACGCAATATATCAATTGACCGTGTAGAATTGAGATGGGTTTCAGAGTATTTTTTTCTTGATCGATGGGTTGTTTTCTAATGAAGAGTGAAATACTAATCTTTGGTTTCATTATGTGATAATATTTGTTGTTCCATGCTTATTTTAAAAAAATTAGTGCTGATGTTTTGTACAAAGATGCCCTCCAAATTGTCTTAGAAAGTGGGTATAGTTATTTTGTGAAGGGATACTTAACACAACTTATGTTCCTTATGTTTTCAGTAAAATCAGATATATTTGTAGAATACATTAGTTGACTACATTTGAAAAGTCCACCTTTAGTTCTTATAACCATTGGTAGTACTTAGGTGGCTAGAGAACTTGTGAAAGCCTTTACTAAGCTACACTAGTGGCATCTAATAATATGGAAATCTGTTGTGTAGAACCTAAACAGATTAACACAAATGAGTATCAACTAATATGTACCAAGGCTGCATTTGATAGCGTAACAGAAGGTCATAAATCTTTTTTAACCCTTGCATGCCCGTCAAATTTTGCTTTATCGAGACGAGATCACTACTATATCATCAGTGTTCATACCTGCTCACATATGGTGAAATTGAGGACTGTAAAGCTGTTGTTGATATGGTTAGTGGTAAGTCAAAAGGTTACGGTTTTATATTGTTTTAACATAGGAGTGGGTCGAAAAATGCATTGAATGAACTGCAAAAGAAGATTGGCAATATGGTGACCAATTTCTGATGTAGGTATGTCAATGTTAAGTATAATAGTTTTTTGGTATAGGTAAGTCAACAGGTTACGGTTTTTAAATAAGCAGCTAACGCACATATTTTTGAAAAAGGCAAGTCAAAATTTCTGATATAGATATACTTGCTGGTTGTCATTTTTTTTCTTGCTGTCATTTAATGGTTGTTGTATTTGCTTGCTATCAATTTATACTTGCTGAATAACTCATAGAGTGGGATACAAAAGTGTATTACTTAGCTATGCAGAAATGTTTAATTTAGTTGTAAGATTATTGAATGAAATGTATGAAAGTCATATACAAAAGTGTATTACTTAGAGTGGGAATACAGAAGTGAAATGTATAAAAGTCATATATACGAGACTTAACCAATGTTGTGGAACGAAAGAACTCATTTAATTATTAAACTGAAGGGACAATTGCATGCTCGGTCGGTCCACCATGTCCAAACTCAGGACCGAACCAAGTGACCCGAGGAAAGACAGATCCAACCCGGCTGGCCATCGGTTTGGTCTCGGTTTCTATAATTTTGGATTTTTGGTTTTCACTCCCGTCCGGGCTTATGGTTTTATATTGTTTAGATTTTCATGGGACTAGGCCTGAAACCTAGTTTGTTAATATGGTCCTCTTCGATTTATAAAGAAACACGCCACATATAAGAACAACACTAATCATCAACTTAAAACAAGTACGTATTAGGCTACAAAAATCAGTAATAACTGAAATCAACTAGCAGGTAATTAGATATGTAAATAAACAAACCTGATATGAAGTGTTGATGTGAAAAACCAGGGTCCAAAGCAGCAGCCGAAATTAATCCCAACATGTATAGTGTTAAAATGCAACTCAACATTCTAAGAATCTGGGACATCTTTGTGTAAAAGCCAAAATTTTCCTAAGATTGTAATAATATTATGAAGATAGTTCATGTGTTTGAGGAACGGTTATTTAACCGCCACCAAGATGGCGGGAAATGTATATGGATGACGTGCACCACACTATTTTTTTAATCAAAGTTTTTAAGTATTTGGTTATGAATATTATTATTATTATTATTTTTTAAATAAAATTTGGCACATCGTTATTACATTTTTATAGATAGGTTTATAGTTTTGTATATTTATCTCCTGTAAGTGGGATTTTAACCTTTTACGTATACCACTGTAAATATTTTGGTCTCATTAATTTAAAAACTTAATTCACTTTTAACAAAAAGTTATCAAATAGTTCATTGTTTTCACCTTTTTTTGGTTCCAGGAAGAGACAATTTTATTCGTTTTGTTAAAGTACTTTAATTTGGCATACTATGAAAATCTACATGTAGCACAATAACTTTGTGTTTAGTGTGATTCTTTTTTTTTGAACGGCAATTTAAATTAACATCCTAGCAAGGGGCTAGGAGCAAAGAAAAACAATTACATAGGGGTTGGAAGAGTGTTACAAGGATTATCAAACCACTCAATCCAATTAAAGGAAATTTTATTATGCCTATTAGTTATCCAATTAAAAGAGAAAAGCTTAATGTCGTTGAAGAGGAGATCTAGATTCGGTCTTTTAGGAGCAAAAACGAACTCATTTCTATATCTCCAAAGGAACCAAAGTGCTGTTTGGACCACCGCGTCAAAGAGGGTAGATAGAGGAGGAGGGAGACTAACTTTGTCCACAAGGTTGATAGCTTCAAGAAGGCTCAAGACGTTTACGTTGTCAACTTTCCACCAATGCAAGACATCTTTCCATATTTTCCTAGCAAGATTACAATGAACGAAGATGTGTTCTTCAGTTTCAACATCTTCATCACAAATTGGGCATCTCACTGAATTTAAGTCGATCCCCCTATGATCCAAGTTTATTCTAGTAGGCATTCTTTGATTTAGAATTCTCCAAGTGTTGACGTTTACCTTAATTGGCAGAAGCTTGTTCCATTTGAATGGTTGAGAAGGGAGGTTATGTGATTGGTGTATGATATGTTTTCTGATAAGGTTAACAGAAAACCCATGTAAGTGGTTAAGGTAACACTCCCAGGTATCATGGGAGTTTGAGAGATGAAAGTTAGACAACAAGCTGACAATTTCATTAAGTTCATCAATCTCATGTTGGGATCTTAAGGGTCTGCTCCAAGTCCATTGGAAGTGAAGGCCTGGTGGGAGGATTGGGCCCGAGCCTAATATGCGAGGTCCAGTAGCACTAACATCAGGTGTAGAAATAGAGACAGTAGGGTGTTGAGGAACAGTAGGAGCTCGATCTCTTACAAGGCAATTTTTGTTGACTTCTAAGCAGAAAAGCCGAGGGAATGAAACATTTAACGGCCCTCCTCCTACCCAATTGTCAAGCCAGAATCTTGTAGACTCGCCATTGCCCACCTTTCTCTTGAAAATATTTCTGAGATCAATCCCGATAGGGAGAAGATCATCATTTAACTTTACTATTCGATACCAAGGCCCCGACTTATATTTAATTGAAGATGGATCCCCTAAGCCACCATTAGTGTGATTCTAACTTAAGAGATGCAAGAACCATAAAATGTACGTAACCTTAATGTAAATAGCCATACTGTTTACTTTGAATAATTGCAATAATGAATATAGAACCATTTTCTTCATATTTTATAACTCATAGTTACATTAATATAAAGAGTTACTAGCACTTTTTAACATGTACCACATTGGACTGGATCTTTTATACATAGGCTTGAACTGTTTCCTTGTGATGATTTCAACAGAAAAATTAACCACCCGCGCGATTTATGGTTTCCCTTTTCCTTATTTTTCAAGCATAAAATATCTCAACTGTCAATCGTATCCGTTTTAATCAAGCGTTTAGGCTAGATACGAGGGCAAGACAGTAATTATTATCTCATCTCAAATAAACACATTGAAATATAGGCACTTTGACATGTACTTAAGAAAAACAAGCCCGAACAATCTCTTATATTGGTAGAAATTTAGTATCTTTATTTTTTTGGGTAAAAGGGATAACACACCCTGGCAAAATATAGTATCTTTATTTTCATCACAAGAAATAGTTTCTTTTTTAATGAGCAATACCATCCTGGGCAAATTCTTTGGTCCAACACAACCCTTCAAATAAATGTGTATATAAACCTTCTTGGCTTTCAACTTGAGCAAAGGAGATCAAGCAAAGCCGATTTTAATTACCATATTAAACAACAAGCTAAGAGGTACTATACGTGCGACTTTCATTAACGTAAATGCACCATATATAATATCAAATACCGGCGTTCATTTCACAATGTAGCAGCTACTATCCGCTCATAAGAAAGCAACTTCCTTGTTAAAATCTACAAACTAGGAAAACCTAAAATGGGCTTATCATGCCAGCTAACTTCAACAAGATTTCTGGACAAAGTCGTTCTCTTGGAGGTGCCATAGCAACCTTAGCAAGTGCATCAACATCACCAGCATGTATGTAATCAACTATATAATCAAATAGCTCGTCTTTACCGCCTCTTAGTGGATCCTGTACAGTTTTACAGAAAACCAACTTTTTGAGCCAAAACTTGTCATAACATCATGAGTATAGTTAGGTTCACAGATTCATAACATCATGAAAACTGAAGCATTTGATTTTTGGCTACTTTAAGAGAAATGATGCCTATTTACTTGTCAAAATAGTCATAAAGAGATGATCATATGCTTATGAGTATACAAGATTCACCGACTTGTGGTGTTAATTAATAACTGAGCAATACTGCAAGCGAAACTTACTTTAACTCCCTAATCACCACCACCGCTATCTCCACAGCCGGACCTAGCCAGGTTTAGCCATGTAACGGCCGGACCTAGCCGGGTTTAGCCGTATAAGGCCGGACCTAGCCGGGTTTAGCCGTATAAGGCCGGACCTAGCCGGGTTTAGCCTTAAACGGCCGGACCTCGCCGGGTTTAGCCGTATAAGGCCGGACCTAGCCGGGTTTAGCCGGGTTTAGCCGTATAATGGCCGGATCTAGCCGGGTTTAGCCGTATAATGGCCGGGAAAATGAGTTATGAACGAGGGGTGTGATAATAATGGTGTATTGTCAATGGCGGTACCAATATAAGCATCCTTCTAATATTTACATTTTCGAAAAGGATAACTAATTAAGTGGTTTTTAGCTAAATGATATCATGTGTATACTACTAGAGGTGTTTCACCCTCTATTGAGGTTAATGGTTCAACAATCAACTGCATGCCGGTGAAGACATTGAGAGTAATGTGGAGGATGTTTATGACGAAACTGGGACTTCATGGCTTCAAAACATTTGAAAAGTGGAAGTGGATATGGGACCAAGAGCTTGTACGAACGTTGGAAGGAAACATTGAATGATGATCCATATGATGATGATGAGTACAATGCACATGATCTATCAAAAGAGCAACTGGCTTTTTGTAACGCTTTAGACATCAAGCTTCGTGGTTGAAATAAATAGTAGATTACGTTTGGTGTCGTGTTGAGTCAAATGTAATCTAGTAGTAGTTGTTTCCTTCTTTTACAGAAGTAGTAGTGCTTTTACCGCCTATCTAACGGGCTAAGATCACATCCTTTGTACTTAAAGGTTTTTTTTGGAGTAATCTATTTACCGAGTGTAAAAACCTTTTACAAAAAAAAAATAATAATAATAAAAAATAAATAAATAAAAAATGCGAAACTTACTTGCACAAATAAATCTGTATGGGTTTTTCCATGGAATAGTATCAGCTCAGCCCGCGCACCAACTCTCTTAAGAGTGTCCACGAAACTTATACTGCGTAATAATATTTAGAATTTTAGTTTGTCAACAACATAAACTTTCTTATTACTAGTATTTTCTTAGTAAATGAGCCACAGCATTAGTTATTAATTTATTAACCAAATGCAATAGGGTTCTTTAAGGAAATCAAACCTTGCATCTGGCGGTATTGATAAATCTTCTGTTCCATGGAAAAGAAGAACATGGGGTAGGATAGAAACCGCATTCCTAACATTAGGATCCTCAATAAAAATATCAGGAGAAAACTGTTTCAAGGAATCTTCACCTTCCATCATACTGTCATGACATGCTTAATAATGTAGCTGCTTGTAAAACAAATGACGAATGTATAACATATTTATTTATTACCTTAAAAATATAGAGCGATGGAGGCCTCGTCTATCGAAATGTTCAACCAGATTGAGTAGGTTGTACCTGCATAATTACAAAAACTCATAATTAATTAATGAAAGACGTCTAACGGGAGTAGACTATAAGAACAAAAATGCTTTAAGAGATGATTTTTACCCTCCAGATAAACCAAAATAAGCTTTTATATGTGACACACTCCAAGATGTGCTCTCTCCTTTGGATTCCTTTATGGCCTGCTGAAAGAGTGCACAAGAAGAGATATGTGCACCAGCAGACTGTCCCATAAGATAAATCCTATTTGGATCCCCTCCATATTTGGCAATATTTTTGCAAACAAACGATATTCCTTGAGAAACATCTTCAATCATATCGCTGATTGTACCCTGAGGAAAGTTCCTATATGCAAGGAGAAAATTCCAGTTTTAATTAAAATATACAAGTGAATGCACTGAAAGATTTGATGTAAAAGTATGTTTGGATCGATTTGGTTACCTGGTTACCTGTAATCAAGGGATGCCACAATGATATCTCTTTCTGCTAACTGAAGCCCTAAAAGAGCACCCCATCCTTTATACCCTATGATCCATGCTCCACCGGTCACAAACACAGCTACAGGTTTCGGACCATCTATATTTTCTGGTAAGTATAAATCCAACCTGGAAAACAAAGTTTTCATTCACTGATATGATTTAGCTAAATGCATACAGAAACATAATGTGGCATCATATTTGAAAACTAGAATTACCTATTCCTTGGCTGGTCACCGTAAACTATACTTCTACGGACATTGTTTGAGTAGCAAAATTTATATACAACTGCAAGAAGAATAAAGGAAATAGTTAGCTTGCAGATCTTTAATTTATAACTGGCTGCAGCATCATTGTAACATGTAAGAACTTGATAAAGTACGTGAAAATGGATGCCAAAAAGTATAACTATTATAAAACGAACCTCTGAGTAGGCCAGGCAATAACAACATTGCATAAAGGCCAAGGGCAAGAAGCCTCAACATCCATCGGCGGCCTACCCTGGTTGAAAAATTAATGATTAGGGAAGAATTCTGAAATATATTTGCATCTACAGTACGTTTAGTTTACATTCACCCAACTGCTTCAAGTCCAGGCATTGTTCTAGTTCCAGTAATAAATGTGATTTTTTCATACAATAGCCATGAAAGATCAGTGACTGATCTACTACAAACTATTGAAAGCCACGTTCTAAAGTACAAAAGAAAGTGATTTTCTGAAGTATAGGTTGATTTGATGGATTCACCAATGAATATCTCAACATTATACTGCTTTTGTAAGTTATCCTAAACAAAGTTATGTATGCTAATTCTTATCTACTTCAAGTTACATTTTTGGTGTTTTAGCTAGTGTGATATTCTCTCGCCAATGGTGGATCATAGTACCCATAAAGCTTAACTAAACATGTGTTCTCTATAGTAATCATATCTAATCCTAGTCGTAGGCCATCACTTGCCTAAAACATGTATTTGGTTGAACAAACTATTAGGACCTTCTGTTGTGCAATCCTTTATTTCAGTTTACTTTTAGCCAAAGAGTTGGGTAAAGGACTGTCCACTTTTCTTCCTTTTTGTTCATGATCCCACACTGAATACATTTGTGGTATATTTACCAACTCCAGTTTGGTAAAACCAATTTAAAACAGGATACTTTTTACTAACTGAAACATGTAATAAGGATATCAAAGTATCCTTATATCGAAATCAGAAGAATTCGTGCTTTGTTCAAGTGTGTGCGTGTGTGTGGCCGCTTGAGAAAGAGCTTGTAAACCGATCCAATCATCCAAAACAGAACAAAAACAGATTTACAGTTTTAACAAAGTAACTACTTAAATACTTAATTCTACAGTCTGCATAATCACAGCATTCATAGTTTACAGCTCCTCAATAATTATATATGGACAGTTTTCAAAACATCATGGCAGCAAACATATTCGTCATTGTATCGTAAGTAGCATACTTATAATTGCAACATACTTTAATTTTTTACCAATCAATATAAAATAACCATGCTCCCTATATGGAAAAAAGTAAAGAATGTTTTATACATTTTGATGCAACTACAACATAACAAAACAGCAGAAAATAGTTCAAAACGTAAAATGAGAGAAAGGAATTCTACCCAAGATAACGGAGGAGAGTGAAAGTAAGGCGCGTAATCAAATAAGTTTCGCTAGCAGCATGTCCTATATCCCGACTAAGCGATTGTGATCTGCTTAGACAAGCAGAAGAATTCTTTTTAAGCGAGTTTATCCTTGTGGTGGTTCTAGAACGTAAGGAATTCGGGGTGTTCATATCTACACTGGTGGAAGAGGATGTGGATCTAACTGAAAATAATGTGTCATTCATAAAGCAATATAATTCAGGGGGGAATATATTTGAATGAAAAGAGAATATGAACACTATTGGTTGGTGTTTAATAATATTAATAATGTGTGGGTTACTTTACGTAAGCATATTTTTGTTCTTGTATTGTCTGGCATTTTCATTATATATGGTGGTGGTGGACTAATTTGATTTTAATAGGGTTTGTTTTTCAAATCAGATTTGTGTTTTTTTTGTGGTTGTTAAAATGTTATGAAACAGCTCCCTTCCAAAAAAAAATTGATGACATAAAAACAGCTTGAGGTTGTCATAAGATTAACTTATTTTAGATAAATATATATTAAGATCTCCACAATTTACTCAAGAAAAGTAATATATGTATGGATAATGGATCCCTAGTGGGTCATTGATTTAATAGTAAAAGCAAAAAGAGGGTTGCTCCAGTCCTCTAGAATGTGTATTCTATCATCTCATCATTTGTTTTTGCACTTTAGTGTTTAAAAAACAAGAACTGAGTAGAAGCATTAACTTATATTCGTTTTTTTTGCTTTCTCTTGGTTAAAAGTTAGAGGTTCTAAAGTGTCATGTTGGAATGATTGGTTAAAAAAAACCTTTGTAATTTTTTCTAGCTCCTTGCCAGAGTTTTCTTTATTTTATGTCAATTGCCGTTAAAAAATAAAATACACGGTCCAAGTCTTTTATGATTTTCCGGAACCACATGACACAAACTATTTGTAGTGTAAACAAGATGCATAAACTTATGCAATTCATGAGCCATGTTGATATTAGTACAACCCAAAGTGATGCAGTTATCTGCAAACAAATGATTTTCACGTTGAGTGGATATACTTTTCAATTGTCAATCATATTCCATGCCACCTTCACCTCATGCTTCTGCCAGCCCACAACACATGGCCACTGGACCACTAGACATACAAAGACAATTTGAATTTCTAAAGTCCAACTCATGAATCTGTAACATAATATAATGCAGCTTAAGTTCCCTAAATGCCCTTAATAAACATTTCATTACACCATAAGAATACTAAATCCTCAAAGCAATACTTAAGAAATTTAAGAGTATTACGTTTGACTTAAAAGGTCAAAGTAAGGAAACACTAACTCAGTCAAACAAATACCATAGGTTAGGTTAAATCAAAATGGTTCAGATAAAATGTCGAAAGTCAACTGCAAGGCGTTTTACAAAATTGGATGATAAATATTCTACATGGATCCTTATTCTTATCTGCTGCTTCTTCTCCAACGTTTGCTATAATTATCATTGCCTGAACCACCATTTTTGTATTGCAGAGATGGGACTGTTTAAAAATGGAGCATATTTATTGATGAGAGGATTAACCGTCACCCCAACTTTGACCCACACATTCTGATGGTAACCAGCAGTAACTGGTGCATGATACATAAGTTTCAAGAGCTGCACATAAACAAATTGCACAAATGGATTAGAATCACTTTATAGACGACTCAAAACGAGCTCATGTACAACAAAACAGATAATGCACAGTTCAATGTAATAAGCCTTATAGCACGACCCTAGTGCAACAAGGCTCCTTTTTATCGGCAAATGCGTGAACCCAGAATTACTACTGCACCCATTCACGATCTTATAACATTGAATTTTTCTACATAAATCAAGTTATATTGTTGTTATCAGAGGATAGTTAACTCTAACATATATAAATTAACAACTGCTGAAAACCGTTCTGGTGACTCACTTTCCGAGTTATTTCAATTCAGCAAGTGAGCTAGAAAACATATATAACTAAATTCACATCAGCATTACTGTGAGTAAAATAGACACAAATGGCATGCCATTGTTTTGTTTTTGAACTGGAACAAAATCGATTTCATGTATATCTATCCAGTAACCCAATTGCAGTTTCTGGTTAACTAATCTTCTATCAATTTCATTAGACTATATTGAAGTTCGAATGTTAAACTTTCTCCACATGCTCTCTATCATGAATAAACTAGACACTCAAGATTTAGAAGCATCAAACTAACCTGCCAGTACATGAAAGTTTGTATGATGTTACGCTGCCACCTGCATGAGCACATTAAAGATTTCAGATATAGCAGCTGACACAAAGACTTCTTGAACTAATAAGAACATGCAATAGCTGGAAAAATAAAAGCAAACTGAGTGTAGATACATACGATAAAAGAGATACAATCAAAAGGAATCCAATTCCGATCTCAGCTTGTGAAGACAGTATGCTAAGTGTAGTCGTGTTTGACTCCACCCAAACACAAGGCTCCTCTAAGTACTTCCTATTAAAAAGCCATGATTAAGTCACTAATAATGATATATATACTCTTAAGATCACAATACAATGAAAGGAAGATAATCGAGATCTGGCTGCTGGGAGGTTTACCTGTACCAGGACGACTGACTGAAGTTACGTCTAACAAATTTTGCAGAATGTTCCAAGGTGCGACATAAGATTGGAAGCAAAGCAACTACAAAGACATTCAAAGTTGGAAAAAAATTAGGTGCGAAATAGAAAGAAATATAAAACATGAAACATCATGTACTACTTACATCTGAGTAGAAGATTTGAAGAGACAAACGTGATACAGTAAATGAAGTAGATAAAATCCTTTGTTGCAACTACTGACTGAAGCCACACTTGCAGTGCCTGCAAATTCCACGCCCTTGGTTTCTACAAACAATTATTAGTATCAGCACCAAGAAATTAAAATCATAAAAAGCTCAATTAGAATGAAAGTATTACCCCATAGAGAGAGTAGAGGGAATATAATGAAGAGCATAGAGTGCCCATAAATGACAGCCGGTATGCCCTGTTAGAAAGACTTTTAGGTAGGAGCGGGAACATAGCCAACACAGTCAAAACAAGAACCTGCAGGAAGAAGCAGGTTATAAAAGCCTAGGAAATATGCAGACCCTTCTCTCAATATTACACCCTTTTTCATTGTAGAAGTATGATGTGTCATTCATTGTACTTTCATGTCTATATCATTTAACATTTCACTTCCTGCAATTCTCAATGTCCCGGTTAAATTTTGTGTCCAAACCGTACATTTCCTACCTCTAGGTCATTTGTCATTTAGCATCTCTAAACGGTTATTACATCCATGTGTTGATTCAGAGTTAAATACTAAAACCGTGACACTTGATAGTGGCAGAGTACGAAAATGACAACTTAGATATAATACATGGGCTATCTGAATGACAATTAACAAGATTTAGTGTAATTCCAGTCCGTGGAATGAATTCACAATGCGATGCAGGCCTAGGATCTAAAACGTAGTACATAAGATCGTGCCATAGGTGCTATATCTAAGAACTGTTTGAGCATTTAAAGTTCTGAAGTTGATAGCCAATACGTCTTTATCTCAAAATGCAAGTATATATTAAGTTCTGCAGATAACCAAATCTGGAAGTAACTTAAAATATCCGGTCAGGTTATGCATCCATAGTGACATACATGCATTATCATTGCCAATGAATGAAGAAAAGATTGAAAGAATATGCATACCCAAGCATTGACAGAAAATTGTATAGTTTCTCGATCCCAACGTAAAGGAGTTGAACTTGGAGTCGATGCAGTTGATGCCCCTGTTGCTCTTGTAGTTGATCCTACAAAGTTTAACCACATTAAATCACAAGGGGGTGCAGAACTAACGATGCAGTTTACAGCGAAACCTTTAATGCTAGTTCTTATTTTGTTTATAATAAGCAAAGATACTATACGGTAGATGATAAATTAAGGACCATCCATGCCACAATGCTAACCTCTTCAACTACACAAAAAGACAAACAAAAGAAATTAATGTGATGATATTTATCTACCTGAGTTGCTAGATGGCCTACGTTCAGTTGTAGACGATGATGGTGGTGGTGGTGGTGTTGATGACCTTGCAGACTGAGAGGTACTTTGTGTAGTCATTGGTTCCACAACAAAATCAGGGTCCTGACAAAGAATTCATATGTCAAGCCGTATCAGAAAACAACACAAAAGAATTAGAATGTGTTATATACATTGCAATCATTGACACAAATCAACTTTCGTTTAACTCCAACCCCCTTCTTCTTGTGTTTGTTCTAATTTTGTTTGTTTATCCACCTTTCTAGTCTCTGTTCTACATTACAAAACTAAATATGTTGGTGTGACAAAACTAGTACAAAATGTCAAATTTTGCCTGATAAAACTTACCTAGCTATTGCTTTTTTCAAACAGAGGCTAGTTTAGGGGCGGAACTAAGAACTTTTGGAGGGTTTTGCATCATAAAGAATCTTTGGGCTAAACCAAAGTTGCACCATAGAGATAGAAAGTAACACACAGGCATCAACAGTGATTGCACATACCAAAAACGAAATTTATAATCGGGTGTGGCACACCCAAGTGCCTCCGTCCATGGAGGCTGTCATATATGCCGTAAACAACATATATCATAATATGCAGCAAAGGCAAAAAGACTTATTTTTTCTAACAATTTTAACCTTTTATTTATTTATTTTTTTGGGTTAGTTGGGTTTCTGACTCGACATTGCGAGCCGGGAGTAATTTTCTCCCCGTTGGAATTGGATTCGAACCAATTTTAACCTTTTAACGTTCTTATACGCCCTAATTTATCCTTCACATATAAATGCTGTTTGATTGAAATACGCAACAGTTTCAAGTTTCTTACTATTTTTGCTGATGCTTCTGCTTATAATTAATCACTTATATTTGGACATGGGATTGGCTTATTTTCTACTAACAGAATTAGGAATTTTAACATAATTCATTTATAACGGGTTAAAAAGGCTAGATACTATGGTAGATGATAACAAAAAAACTCACTTTTTACTGTGCTCCAAGATTATCCAAACACTCAAACTTGAAAACATAAGCAGAAAATAAAAGTAATCCCAAAAAAACACCCTCCTCAAGGCTACTTTATTTAACGCAACAAAATCAATCTGAGTAAGCAAATAATTGGATAATAAATTAAGGGGAAAGGTGAAGAGACATACAATATAACGTTGGTAGAATTTGCGTTTGTAGTGATCGACAACATCGGATCTGGAAGCCATGTGAGGAGGGATAAGAATGTTGGACCAGTAATCAGACCATCTACTGTCGTTCTCATAGTCATATGATGCTGCTCCTATCTTCTTCAACTTCTGTGACTCTTCTTCTTCACCCATTATGATTTTATCGTAATTCACAACCGTCCGTCGTTACTAGTGTTTGTGTTGTGTGTGTGTGTGTTTCGATAGCCCCCTACCAGTATCGATGTTTCCAGATGTCCCAAAATGGAACCCTCCCCTTTAGATTTTGGCATATATAATGTACCCCTATAAATGGGGGTGTTTGTGTGCTTTTATTTGATTTTGCCTTATATTTTATACTTTCATAAGCCTTAATTAGGCTTATTTCAAGAATTATAAATTTATATAGGTTTATTGTATTATAATAAACTTATATAAACTCACATGTCTCAAAATAAGCTAGAAAATTGAGACTTATTGAATGAAACACAAATAAGCTCACAAGCCACATATAAGCTTCAACACACACCCCTTTTGTAAAGACCAAACAAAAAAATTATCTTCAAGTAATGCCGAGTAGTATTTTAGTAGTATTACTCGGGTACCCGTGTAACCAAGAATCTACGATAGCAGACAATCGAAGTATTATAATTATCTTTATATGTTATAGTAGTACATGGCAATGCATCGAAACCAAAAAAGGAGAAATCAATAATGATTGTACACGGTAATAGTGATGACACGGCATAGTTGGTGATAATATGATAAATCAAACATTGTTAAATTTCTTCACTGGAAAAAAATAATTAGAACATTGAAATGGCTTGAGTGGGACTTCATTTTTGAAACTTTCATATATCTTAATGGCTTTTATGTTTTGTTATCATGTTTTGAGGGGGCTTAATGTAAACTACGGAGTATTTACCTAAAATTCCATATTTCACTAAAATTGGCCATGTGGAAATGAGAATCTTGGCGGCCACCACCCCTCCTTGCCCTCACTATCTTCCGCCTCTTTTTGTGACATGTTACGCCAAAATTTGTAACATATATAATTAAAGGCGGACATATCTAAGTTACAGTGTATGCACGTGGATACCTTCCGAAAAACATCCATAGTATAGACTTTGTTTTACTTTAATGAATTTTTGATAGTTTAACACTAAATGCATACCATTTTCAAAAATAATTTAAAAGTACACACCTTTAATCAATTTCTACGTCCGCCACTGCGTATACAACAATAACAACAACAACAACAACAACAACAACAACAACAACAACAACAACAATACCCAATCCCGACGGAGTGAGGTATGGGGAAGGTGAGATGTAAACAGTCACACACCTCTATTCGAGGATTGCTTCCATAAAGGCCTCCGGCAAATGTGTGTGTGCAAGTAGACAGACAATATGTAGGGTGTGTGTGAGTAAAAGAGAGACGATGACATAAACGGAAGCATATAAAGCAAAGACATACAAGTGAGCAAAGACATAAACGCATACAGACAAAGAAACAGGGAGCATGCAAGCTAAAATAAGGGGAAAAAAAAGCACTAGGGGCACATAAGATCAAAATTCACGTAGGCAATATATAAGAAGATAAAGCGAAAGACGCACAACAATCAAATATATGCTTTAAAAATGCAATAGCATACAAGAGTAAAAATAAAATAAATTAAAAATAAAAATAAAAATAAAAACATGCATGGAAGGCGTTACGCCATCTATGGGAAACAATCATACGAGCAAAATAGAGGACAGAGCTAAACAACCATACATAAGCCAAAAATGCATAAAAGCAATAAAACCTAAAACCATGAATTCTAAAAGGCTAAAAGGGCCTACACTCAAGCTACTATGTATCTCTACACCTATGCGCCCTACTCATCTACCATAATCCTTGTTTTCTAAGTGTTCCTATGAGAGGAGAGCTCTTGAGTCTGTCCTCCCACCTGAGCTTCAGTCTACCCCTCCTCCTCAAGCCATCGATAGTAATAGACTCCACTCTCCTGACATATGTTGACTGTGGTCTCCTCTTGACATGCCACTGAGTATGATATATCAAATCTCGTTCCTGATGTAACCAGCAGTTGTTATTATCAAATGTCCAAACCATTTAATTAGAAGAATAAGCTAAACATGTTTTCAGATGGATATGTCATTAACCTTATAAAAGATATATAATCTTTATCATTTTACGATCAGCTGTGTAATGAGAAAGTATATCGCCGTTCTGTGACAAAAAAATAAGACAGTTTTACTGAATCTAGTGACTAAATTTATACGGATCTTAACTAATGTAAAACATAAGTTAGCATATTATCTCTTTTAGTTATTTGCTTTTCAAGCAGTAAAATGCAAGTATGTCTTATATTGTAAATTGTATAAAATTATGTATCAAAGTGAGAAAAACACAGGTAGAGGTGGTGGTTGTAGTTGAGTGTGTTGTGAAGTACTGGTGATGGATGGAAGGCGCTGGACGCAGTGTCATGGGGTTGCTAAAAAAAAGCTAAATCGATAGATCACAAATACAAATCAAGAGAAGATGGTTATCAGCAAAAAATTCTTACAATTGTTAGAACATTTGACAACAAAATTTACATGGAAAACTTGGCACAAGATTTCCCACAAAGAATGACCAAGACGGCAACCCACCATGCTAAAAACCTCAAAGTTTCTGTACACCCGACAACGTAAAGAATTCACACAAGCAGCTCCTAAATCACGGCAACTGTCCCATGGCGTGCCATCTAGTGTGTAATCTTATTTATACCGACAGTGCATAATAGAATATAATGTCGTTTGTTATGAAAACGTGTTTATGTTTCTCGACTCTTCCAGCTGCTCTGAGTATTATTGTAGTATTCAGAACTGAAGTCTTGACTACCAAACGCCATCCTCTGAAACAATCTAATCTGTGCAGATTGTTCTCTTGAGTCGAAAATTTCACTCTGTCCTGGTTTCATCCCATTTGACAGATCTGTCGTGAACTCGACTATCGAGTCGAGAGCTCTCACCACCTGCACAGATCAGGTCAGTTTTTAATTGCCATTTCATGCTCAATTACTAGCCATGTCCCATGAAATAAGAACGCGATAATTACCTGACTCATTTTTGGTCGCTTTGGGGCTAGATGGCGTATACAAGCTGCAGCTGCTTCGATCATCCGAAACATTTCTACCTGCACATAGTTTTTTTCCAGCCTTGGATCTACCAATTCGTCAAAGTTCTGGTTTTCAAGTGCCTGGTTGAGCAAAGGGCGAGCCTGAAAGTATAGGATGAAGGTAAACTTTTAGAAGGTCTTCAACATTACAGAAATTGAGTAGTTTGACGTTTGATATATGGAGACGGTGTAGTGAGTTAACTCCAGTAAAAACCTACCCATTCAACCAGACTCTCGTCGCCAAGAGGTTGAGACCCGTCCACAGGCTTACGCCCAGTGATCAGCTCCAAGAGTACTACCCCGAATGAGAAAACATCAGATTTTTCAGTCAACTTCCCGCTTGAAGCATACTCTGGAGCCATGTAACTGAGACAATCATAAGAATGCATTGTCAGGTTAATAAAACGTTCATAAAGTGACACACGGTTTAAACAAAGATGAGCCAGCTCTTAATGTTTTTTGGGGAACTGTTATAACTCTGGCATTAAGTTTATTTGTAAATCTATTCTAATCAAGAATTTTTTATGCCACTAAGCTCATACAAACAACCTTATTGAGCCAAGCTAATGTGCAAGCCTATACAAGTCCATATGAAGCTATCTTAGAAGAGCTGCATCAAGGCTCATGTAAATGCAATCCCATAAGAGCAGCATCAAGACTCATGCTAATACGAGCTCAAAGGAACTAAGCCTAGAGAAGCTAATCAAATAAGGCCCTAGCTTCTAAGAAACCCATCCTAGGACTAAGTCCTTAAAGCTTGGCAAGCCAAAAACAGAGCCCAAGCCTAACTTCTTCATGTGATCACCAAGAACGAGACTAGCTCAATTCATATACAAAAACCTAACAGCCAAAGTCCATACTCCATAAAGCACAGACATCCTAACATTGAAAATTAAGACTAATGTTCCCGTGGTAACCAGATCCAATTCCTTGGAAAGGAAAAGAGACATCAGCCCAAGAGATGCAGGTCTAACAGAATGAGTAAAGATACTTACCCAAAGGTTCCCATGACACGAGTTGTCACATGTGTATTTGCATCCATTGCTAACTTTGCTAGCCCAAAATCAGCTACCTGTTGATGACAAATATGCATTTCAAACGGAGTTATTAACTTCAGCTCGTTGTAGCAGAAATGCAAAGAGAGCGCTTCTTTGGTAGAACAAGTGATTTCCATGTAAATTGTAGAAATCTTAACATGTCATAAGCTTAGTGTTCTCTCTTTTATATAAAATTTCACAAAAGCAAGAAGTTTCATTTGCAACAAAAAACCAAGTACAAATTATTCATACGGTTAACCACTCAATCTTAGTGAACTCAAGACAGACTTAAATACAACTGCTGAATGAAGTTGAAAGCATTAATTACCTGGGAATCAAAGTTTTCATCCAATAAAATGTTGGATGACTTAATGTCCCTGTGAATGATGCGTGGATGACCTGATACCAATAAATATGTTAAAAGAAATATACTTGAACATAAGAAACAAAAAATATTAAGATTATGAGCTTACAATCTTCGTGCAGGTAAGCCAAACCGCGAGCTGCACCAGCTGCCACTTTAATTCTTGACGGCCAGTCCATAACCGGCCTGCCTTGGCCTACAAATCGGGAAAAAAATCATGATATAACATAAAAAGCAATGAGCTTATAAGTAAGTTAGACAAGAAATGGACTATAGAATCCCAAACTTACCATGAAGATGGTAATGAAGGGTATCATTTGCGACAAATTGATAAACGAGCAATCTTTGATGATCAGAGATGCAATAACCAACAAGGGAAACTAAATGGCGATGGTGAACTCGACTAATAATCTCAACTTCAGCTCTGAATTCTCGCTCTCCTTGTCCACCACCAATTTTCAACTGTTTAACTGCAACTTCTCTCCCATCTGGTAGCAATCCCTTGTAAACACACCCAAACCCACCTTCACCTAAAAGATTGCTTCCTGAAAATCCATCTGTGGCGTCAGATAATTCTTCATAGGTGAACCATGCCCTGGTATTTCCTACACCACCATTCTCGGGGGAGTAGACGGAGTTGCTTACTGACGGGCTTGCGGCTAATTGATGAGTTGATTGTTGGGACCTCAGAAATAATGAGTCTGTAAAGAAGATATAAGAACAGTCAATTTTGGGCACTTAAGGAATTTAGTGAGACATGCCAACTACCCGTAATAAAGACACACCAAACATAATATATAGTTGTACGATAATAATGAGGTAGTTTGGTAAATCACCTGACTTTTGAGAGGACGCAGATGGTGATGGCATAATGTATACATGAGAATGTCTATGTCGTCTCTTATGTCTTCGTTTAAACCACACAGCCATTATCAAGAGACCAAGTGTGACAAACCCAACAACAAGCCCAATTGCCATCACAGTTCCGTTATTTGATTTACCACCCGACCCACCTGGTGAACCATTTACTCTACCAGTTGAGCTAGTATCTGTTGACCGTGCTGTAGGTTTCGCTGCGGGTCCAGGTGGCAATTGTGACGGGGTTCCGGGGGTGGATGAATTGGTTGGAGGTGCTAAAGGAGGAGGCGTTGATGTTGAAGGAGGGGAGATAGTAGTGTTTGACGGGGGAGGGGGTGGAGGGGGTGTTTGTTGCTGACTTGGTGGGGATTTTTCGGGTGGGGTAGCACGTGGTGGAGGTGGAGAGTTGGAAGGTGGGGGAGATGGGACGTTTTCTGGAGGAGGTGGGGAAGGCACAATTGGTGCAGGAGGCGGTGGAGAGGGGTCTGGTTGGGTTGGAGCCGGAGGAGAAGCCGTTTGTTCTGGTGGAGGAGGAGAAACATCTGCCGGTGGAGGTGGGGATAAAACCGGAGGAGGCGGTGAGTTTACAGCCGGAGGAGGGGAAATGACAGGTGGCAAAGGCGGTGGACTAATATCCGTGGGTGGAGCGGGTGGTGGTGCAGCAGGCGTAGCAGGGGGAGGAGCATCAGGCACTGCAGGTGGAGGTGAGGACACATCTGGTGGCGGAGGCGATACTTCATCTGGTGGAGGGGGGGACGATACATCAGGTGGAGGCGAATTTGCACCAGGCAATGGAGGCAGCTGCAAAGGCGGGGCAGCAGTCGCAGGAGTAACAGGAGCAGGTGGTGATACATCAGCCTGCTCATTCGAAGAAACAGGAGCAAACGCAGTGGGCGAAGAACCGGGTGAAGCCATCAAAACCAGTTCAACAACAAAAAAAACTCTAACTTCAAATCTAAATTCCCATCATTAATGTCCCAATGTAGCATACACACATAAATCACCAATAACCCTATATATAAATCTTCACTAAATCTCAAGATCTCATAAAACAATGCACCAAAATCCCAAATCTCAAAATTCAAGGTTCTAACAATAACAAAAACTAAGATTCAAAATGCAGTACAAAATTTAGTAAGTCCTAGAGTAGACTACAAAACCCAACAACAAAAACCAAAACTTATGATACAATAATTACCTAATCGTGTTGTAATGAACAACAGTCACAAAGATTTGGAGATGTGAATTCAAGTGGGTATAGAGGAAAAGTGGTAGGGTTGGTGTAGGGTGTAACGTGGGGGCGACTTTTTTGAACAATTCTGAATTAGTGATCTTGTAAGTTAAGTCAAATAAAAAAACATGATGTTAATGATGATGAGGAGGAGCATGTTGTATGTCATGTCATGTGGTTGTTTAATTGTGTCCACGATTTCCTTTCATTTATGACCCTGATTGGGTGATTGGAATTTAGTCACGGACTAGGGTAGCATTTTACTACAATACATCTTTTTTTGTTTTATGTCATTAGATTAGGTTTAGACAAACAAATGTAATAAGAGCCTTGGGTGTCGTGGCTCAAATGCCTCGTCAGTCTGATGTGGACTGAGTTTTGGCACCACCAAAGCCAAGCCACGACACTGACCCGC
>LBNU01039158.1:45437-97372 GCA_014162995.1 Artemisia annua
CCCCCCCCCTCCTCCCTCGCCTAATGCGCCAAATGTCGAGCCAGTTTACTGACGTGTGTGAGAACGAAAGGAAAATATATAGCCATGTGGATATGTAACAGCATTTTTTTTTTTACTAAAATTAAACCACGCTTTTTACATTATATATATCATTATACACTTTCATTTTTACACATTACTTTTAATATCACTTCCATTTAGACACAAACTATAACCAAAAATTGTCTCAACAACCAAATGATCTGTTTTTTACTTCTCTTCTCGGTATGTCTTTCTCGCAACAATCGTCTTCCTCAAACCCTCCTACACCTTCGTCAAGAAACTCAATATCTTCCTCGCAACAACCATTGTTTCCTCCATTTGGTACCTAATATAATATGCACACATACACTCAAGAACAAATATATCATCAGCAACTTTCGTATCACCACCACCAACAACTGAACACGCAATTTCAAAATCTCCAAAGTAATCCACCACTACTATTCTATCAATCACAACAAACACAACCACCATCACAAGAACCACAACCAACACCACAAGTAAACCGTGAACAAGAGGCAAAACGAGCCACAAAAAGAACAACGATGGACGTGGACGATGACAAGGTGGAGGTGTCAGTGCAGCAAAATGAACAACCACGGGTGCAACACCGTTGGACAACGGCGGGAGAAAAGTTGCTAGCCGAGTGTTGGGTCGCTGTTTTCGAGAATAACGAGATCGGATCCGACCGATCGGACGAGTCGTTTTGGTGGCAAGTTACGGAAGAGTTTAACAGATCTTCAAACTTTTTACGTACCAACGATATGATGACGGGGAAGTAGGCTACATTGAACGGTAATTTTCAAAAGTTCAACGCTATCTACAAATGTTTAAACCATTTGGGGGGTAAAAGCGGAGAAAATGAGGTTGAATTTTTTGAACGTGCTAGGCATGCATATTGTGATGAGTCAGAAATGGGGACAAAAAGTTTAATCAAAAGCATGTGTGGCGCGTCTTGAGAAAAGGCGCAAAATGGGATGCGTCCGAACTGGATGATCCCACCGGGCATGCCGAACTATTCTGCGATGATGCGAGACCACGTACCCTGGCAAACCTCGTCCCGCAAAAATTCAAATCGAAAACCACCTCGAGCACCACGAGAAGTCACTTGCAAGATTCTTTCGGATGCTTTATATGCGGAACTTAAACGTAAACGTGAAGCCCCCGAATCGGCGTACAAGGTAAAGGAGGAGAAAGACCGGGCAATAACGCAATGTAAAAAAATTAAAATTTTTTACTATTAAGACCGACGGGTTGCCGGAAAACCCAACTTTAGTCAGGAAAAGACAGGGTTCTAAATAGCGTGCTATAGCGGCGCCATAGCGTGAGGCATGGCCTCCACGTTACGAAACAGGTCAAGGCGTCGTCTCTAGGCGTAGCGTGCAATAAAGCGTGATAAGGCGTGATAAAGCGCGCTATGGCGCAAGGTGTGACGCCTTTTTTTGAAGCTTTTAAGATTTTTTTTTTTTAAATTTTTTTTAAAGATATTTATTGGACTTGAGCTTATTTACAAGTATTTATTCGAGCTTAGTAAATCCATAACTGAGTTTTAAGCCTATTAGCTAACTAATATTGGCAACTCTATAAATATTTTTTGCCGCTTTGAATCACGCCTTAAAAACGCTATGACGCAACGCCTCACGTTAAAGCTTGAGGCTTGGCTATGCCGCTACGCCACGCTTCACACTATTTATAACCTTGGGAAAAGATACGTAATAATGAAAAAAAATTTCAAAAAATAACAAAATTAGTTTTGTATTATATTTTTATTTGATGAATTAATGAAATTTAGTTTGTTTGAAAAAATAGAAAATAAAATGACGGGTGAAACTCTTTTGCCTCAAGCCATAAATGATGTGAATGTTAAAAATGATATGCTGACGTGACAAAGTGAATTGAGCGACAGCACTCTAAGTTTTTCTTTTCTCATCCAAATCATTTTTTTTAAAAAATAAATGCCTCTATCATTCTACTTATCAAACTACGGTTACATGTCAATTTATTTAGCGGTGAATGAGAAAATAAGTCATTTTAATAAATGCATCAGAAATGTTATATCGACATACTTATGATTCTACTTAGTCACCTACTATCACATAGAAATATAAATCTTCTAATAAGTAAAAAGTGCAGTACATTCTGTATAGTGGGTTCCATAGTCGACATAGGACGAAGTCTTGCTGAATAAGTGGACAGAGTACGTTCTCAAAATAAATATATATTGCCGTCTTTTTATTTGTTAACCACGTTCATATTGATATATTTATTCGTTAATATTCGCACTTAATCATCAGGTAAGAAAATTATTAAAAACTTTTTAATAGCCGAAGAGGTTCTCAATTTATTGAGTATCAAATAGTGATTAAAATAGTAAATAATATCAAATCACACAGGTCTATTCTACGGCACCCCTACGACGCGTTTCTAAACTAATATGAATAAAGAATTTGAATAAATACAATTTGACTTCAAATTTAATCAAAACCATAAGTATGATGTTAGAGATTGAATAAGTGAAGCATGTTAGTTGAGATCTCCAGCTAAATAATTGGTTCCTCACACTCTTTCTTCTCCTCCTAAATGTCTTTTTTCGTCATTTCAATTGCTTTGCTAGAAATATATTAGTATACGCATGTTCTTAAATGATAAGGCAAACAAACTCATTACTCATATATATCCAAATGCCATAAAATGATGTTCCAAAAAAAAAAATAATAATAAAAAAAAAAAAAAAAAAAAAAAAAAAAAAAAAAAAAAAAATAAACAAAAAAAAAAAAAAAAAAAAAAAAAAAATTGCCATAAAATTATAAAATGATAGGAACCTCGTGTATAAGATTGTAATGGACTCTATAGTGACAGTACTTGTTTTTTCTAAATGCAAAAATTACACTGTTAATGTTCAATTCTAGAAAACTTCGCGTCAAGTATCTTTGTTCATGTCACAAAACTAACATCAAGAACAACATTTGAGTGGTCGACAACAATGGCAACACTTGAATCCTTAACAGGCGCTCTTTCCATTTCGGTGAAGCAAACTAAAACCTACCCTCTCATTTATTTGCCCACAACACTGCCACTACCCAGTTTTATCTAGTGAATTTTTTAGCATATATTGTGTCATTTTTTGATGTTTCATCATATTGGAGAAGCATAAATCTCTGTTGTTGTGAGCAACGAACTAACTATAACTAAATATGTATCTCCGTACGCTGAATAGTTTAACGCAATTGAGTAATAAGTGTTTCGACCTTACTAGTACTTTCTTGATTCCTTCCATCTACAAATTTAGCCAAGCTTGAATCCGACATTAGGGCATTGTTATAATAGTATCACTCCCTTACCACAAATGTTTTGTTGACTAGTTAATGAGGGTTTTTGAAGAAATAGATAATATGTCATATCCCAACTCATGTCTAAAGGTTAATGAAACATGTGCTCATCACCTAATGCTAAGTCATTGAGGAAGGGTGTACTAGGCGGTCTCTCCACAGAATTAGACCTTTTAGTGAGTCAACCCTGAATCCCATGAATGTAACTTCCATGAGTCAAATAACTCAAACGAGTATACTTCAAGTTTGAGCCTTTACCCAATGTCATAAAATTCGACATTAAAGAGTATAAAGTGTATGCTGGAGGCTTGTACTTTCTTCCCCAAACAAGGCCTATCTTCACAAGAGGCCCACTCCATAAAGATAGCAACCAATATGAAAAGGGTAATCATTATATACACCAAACCGACCCCATGTTTTCTACAATGCTTTGTCGCTTTGGATGAAATGTAAACCTAGAATTGAAGGTTTGTTTTCGTTACCTCGGTTGCTATAAAAGAAGTCTAGTTTGGTTTTCGTTATGTGCCATAAAGCATCCAATCAGGATTTGGTTTAAGATTTTCAACATGGGTAATCATGGTTGTTTAATAGTTACAACAAAGGATTTAGTAAAAACATCAAAATTAGTTCAGCGTTTTGAAACTATTTTATTTTTTTTTTTCCATTTTCTTGGCACAGTAGCCTCGACGTTGAAAATTGACTTGAAACTAAAGACAACATGCCCCATTTGATCAGTAAACATCATGACAATGAATAGTTGAACTTCAAATATCTTGAACTTGAAACTGATCGAAGAAAAATGCTTTTAATCTTGGGTACTTGACGATGAAAAGATAGAGGCAAGACGTGAGACTTGACCAATTGAAGAGTGAACTTGCAAGCTTAAAACTGAATATATTCCTCAAAGCAATGAAATATTGAGCCTTTGCATCTTGTTTTAATAACAGGTGTCAATTATATTTAATTAGAACCAATGTGTCACGCCCTTTCGAAACATGTTTGCTGGTGCATGGATACGTGATTTAAGTTCCCCTAGACTCAATCTCATGCAAAAAGTCACTGAAGACGTACGTCTTTTTCTGAACAAGCAAGTTTTCTATCCAATGTGATATACTTAATGAAGACCCTAAAAGATTTGGAGAAGGATTGTCTCAAGTTATTTTTACAACTTGAGTCAAGTTAGGGGGATGTGAGCCATTGGATTTGATCCAATGGCTCAAATCAAAAGAAGTTCTTTTGATTTGAGCCATTGGATCAAATCCAATAGCTCACACATGTCTAACTTGACTCAAGTTGTAAAAACAACTTGAGAGAATCCTTCTCCAAAAGATTTAGATTATGTAGTCCTTCGCCATTGTCGTCTTCATCCAACAAATCGCCAATAAGAAGATCCTCTCCATCTTCTGCTAAGATCTCCGTCTTGCTTCTTTTAGACTTTTTTCTTTTATATCTTTAGTAATATTCTTTCCTTTTTCTCGTGCTTTGTTCTTAAGAGTGATCATTTTATCTTGAAGAATTTTGGTAAATCTAAAGAGCGTTGTTGCATATAGGGTGACAATCCATTGGTTTGCCTACTTTTGCGTGATGTACATGAGTTGCGGCTTCAAAGGTTTGTGTTTGGGGAATGAAATGAGGGGACTGAGGATTTTGATTAGATTATTGCACTTCTGGAGGTACTATTGATGAATGGTGGTCTTTGCAAAGTATCATTACACATGGTATTGTCAACCAAATTTGAAATTCTCTCTACTTTGGTCTCTTCTTGTGACCTAATTTATTTGTTGTTGCAAGTATGAAACAGTTGAAACATACAGCCACCTATATCAAATCTGTATGCAAGGTACAGATGCAACTCCCAAAGAGTAGCAAAACAAATAATGGCTAGATCCACAATAATAAGCAGGACAATCCGGGCTGCATGTCCGAACATAAACAAAACTACTGACCCTGACCGTATCAGGAACAAAACAAGACCATATTCATAGGAAACAAAAAAATACTCTAGTAAAACAGTTTTTTGCACAAAAGCAAAGTGTAATAATACAAATACATCACGATGTCCCTCACACACCCAACACTTGAACCCACAGGCCACAACCCACAACCTTTTGGTCGTAGACTTGTGGAACATCTCAGACCCATCACATGAAACCGCTAGGCTACAAGCCTTTTAGTCTATAGCTAAACACTTTGCACATCGATTCAAATTAAAGCAACTGCTAAAACATAATAAATACAAAACCTTGACCCCAAATGCTTGATCGAAACACCAACTGATGCCATATATACTCGATACCACAAGAAAACAATTTGCATTTTTGGTAAGTATGTTAGTGCCCTGCATTTAATGGTAAAACAAAAAGAATCGTCGCATATGTTGGTAAAATGGTACTATAACAATTTTCAATGAACAAGCAATAGACTCATATAAGAAGGATATGAAATGTCGTAACTTTATATATAAGATTGTAATGGACTGTATATAGACAATATGAAACTCAGTATGAAACAGTCTATCTTTATGCAATAACTGTAACAAAATACTATAAAGAAATCACTCAAATTACCTCTTTACCGATGCAACAAGAACAATTCATAGACAATGATGTCCAGGACTGTTCGCGCTATGCTCAATCATTCAGTGACAATAATGACCAAACCAACAGTGTCTACCACCTCCATCTTCACAATCGCCCCTGCTAAAGATCCACCACAACAAGTTACTTAGTGAATTGCCATCGTCATGTCCACTTAAACTCCTAATCTTTTGAAGAGCAGCCTCGTTATCATAAACACCTTCTAATGCATACACAAACCCTTTCCATCCCTCACCAACACCGCCTTCTCTATTGAAGGCAGGCAACGTCCACTCCACAAGCTGCCTCACAAACCCGACATCAGAAAACAACACCTCTGTGATTGGTAACAATGGCAGTACTTGAATTCCTGTTCTACACTCTTTCCATTCGGGTGGAGCAAACCACAACCCACTGTCTCGTTTATTAGCCCACAACACTCCCACTACTCGGTTTTCGCTAGTGAAATCTTTAGCATAGATTGTGTCATCTTCTTTCACATGCCACCATGTTTGAGAAGCATGAATCTCCATTGCTGTAAGCAACGACCCGATTGTAACTAAATGTGTATCTCCATAAGCTAACCCCATCAGTGCAGCTGAGTAATACGCGTTAACAGCCTCACTGGTACTTTCTTGATTCCTTCCGTCGGCGAATTCAGTCAATCCTGAAGCCCAAGAATGCAACTTCCATAGATCAAAGCATCTCAGACGGGTATACTTCAAGTTTGAACCTTTACCCAATGTCATAAAATCCGACATCAAAGAGTACGCTTGAGGCCTATACTTTCTTCCCCAAACAGGATCTATCTTCGCAAGAACCGCTATTCCATAGAGAAAGTACCCTATATGAAAATGATGATCATTATACACACCAAAACCAAAATCACCACCACTATCAGTAGACCCTTGTTTGGTTACAAGCCCACCCCATGTTTCATCATACAGAAACCCGTTACTACCAAACGTCCCATTTAACCATGGCTCAATCGTCTCCTTCAAATACTTCTTAATTTTCGGGATCACATCAAGAAAACAAACTTCTTCAGCAATCAAAGCTAACCTCGCCGCCCTAGCAACCAATTTCCCAAAAAAATACGACGAAGTAGTCTCAATAGTAGCTGCATCCAAACCCTCAACATCTTTCACAAGTGCATCTATAATTTGAGCATATGACTCTTCCTTAACACCTTTAATAGAATGCCAAGTTATAGAAACCGGGTCAGTTCTCAACACCCACGAATCACCAACAACGCCTACTAACTCACCATCAAGACTATCATACTTAAAGCCGTCAACTTTACTAACCAAACAATCATCTATAAGCTTAATATGCAAAGGGTTCGCTAACATCAACAAATCCCCCCAACCCTTTTTCTCCCACTTATATTCAACACAAAACGGCCCACTAATCACAGCATAACCCGAAACCGGATAACAAGTACTAAACCGATCCAAAACCGACTCAAACTCACACCCCGAACCCGAACCAGAACCCAACACAGCAATCCTAATCACACCACAAAACTCACCACTAACAATCCTATTCACATCACAACTCAAATCAATAGCAGAACTAGCATACAAAACCCAAGTTTGGCCATTATTCAAACTAATCTTATACTTAGTTTTCGCGCTATTCGGAACAAAACCAACAATAGCATGAATAGTAGAAACAGACAACCCAACCTTATTCAAAACCTCACATGTCAAAAAAGGACTACCCCTAACAAGAAAAAACCTTAAACAACCTTGTATATCCAATGTAACACTAAGATCATTATAAGAAGATATGACATGGGCTTGGTTACTTAAGTTGCTTAAAACTGAAATGGTGAGATCAGGGTTGAAAATTTGGTAAGTGAAAGCAGTGTTGGAGAATAAAGAAGGGTATGAGATGGAAAGTGATGAGTTTTGAGATTTGATAAGATAAGGGTGGATGTACTCAGGTTGATCACCTTGTTTAAGGACAAAGTTTTGGAAGAAGGAGTTGGTGGGGAGTGGTGGTTGGAGGGTATGGGAGAAGAAGGTGTGTGGGTCTGGGAGGACTGTGGAGGTGGTGGTTGGGAAGGTGTATGGGTGATGGTGAGTCATGGTGGTTTTGTTGCGAGGGTGGTAATGGTGTGTTTGACTTTTGTGTTGAGGTTTGAATGTTTGGTGATGGTTTGTTACTTTGTTTGTTTTTCCTTTTTGGGAGTATTTGAGGGTTAACACCGAATGACACGCATATGGTACTTCGGTACTTCCTTTTGTATCAAGGCAGATGCAATATTAAAATTTGTTAGGAGCCGGTTGTTTGGAGGGTATAAGAGCGTTGGGTATGGTAACTTGGCAACGCCGTTGAGGTCTACGTGGCTCCCGTTGTCAAGGCGTTATCATACCATATGGTCTCGCGTTGATGTTGCGTTGTGAACGGCGTTGCTATAGCAACGCAAGTTGAAACGTGAAGCGGACAAGTGAGAAGTTACACTTTGCACCCTTTGGGTGCAACGGTTATTAAAAAACTAAAATAAATAAAAAAAATAAAAAAATTACACTTTGCACCCCTCGTTTGTGTGTGTGTAGTGTGTGCAGATAAGATGAAGAAGATGATTTTATTCATTTATTCATTTATTCTCTTTTGGTTAACATTTAAAAGTAGGGTTACAAAGGGGTGGGCTGCAACGAGGGTTTTTTTTTTTTTTTTTTTTTTTTTATTTTTAGTGGCTGTATTAAAAGAAATTAGAAAAAAAATAATAAAAAAACAAAGAAAAAAATCCTTTCATATATACATGTGTCAAATAATATGGATAGTGAAAAAGAGAAATTTGGGGGCATTTGGTTCGAGATATTTAAATAGTGCTATTTAAAATTTCAACAAAATGAAAATGCCTCCCATGTGGAAGGAATTATAAATGATCCACTTTTAATTCCATTAATACTACGAAATGAAATGAAAAAATTCCTGGGTCCACATATTTATTGTGAACCAAGACATTTGAAGCAATTTTAATTTCATATCCCCTCAATTACCTTGAATTTACCCCAACCAAACGCCCCATAAAAAGAAGGGGTGAGTTAGCCACACCCTCCCTAAGCCACACCCTCCCTATGATTGATGCTTCTGTCGGTTGTACGGTATGCTTGACGGGTTGTACTGTTTGACCAAAATAGGTGGACCCCCCATGGTAGGGAGGGTGTGGTTATTGCATCCCTTCAAGAAAGTTAATGTAATAGGTGCAACTCACATGACACATATGCATACAAAAGTTTTTTTGTGAAATATATATGAACGTAGCATTTCTCTACAAATAATTAATATCCTTGGATCTTGCTAAACTTCTTACGACAACGCATGGTATGACTAATGTATATATATTAGAAATAGACAATTATATGAAATTATGTAAGGTTAAAAAGGCCATTTATCTATGACTAATATTGTGCTACTTAGCTACTCCGTATAATTTTACAAAAGAAAGAGTAACTAATTTGTAAGGAAAACGCATAGAAGGATTCATCTGTCAATGTGAACTGCATTCGTAAAGTCGTAATTGTTCTAGTTTGTTCAAGCGCGTAAGCGCGTTACGTAGACATTACTACTTTTCAAAGAACACGTAGAATAGAAAGTTTGCAAACTTTATGACTTTATGTAAAGAGCGGTTAAATAGATAAAGATACGTGTATTCCCTCTATATACTATGGGGGAGGAAATAGGGCACTGTGCCTTGATAAAAAAATTTAAAATCGTTTTAATAATATTAACTCTATAACAATTGGGTCCCATGCCTGAATAAACAAACGGAATAGTAAAAAAAACCCAGAACAAAAAAGCCCGAGTCTTCAAATATTAGTTGCACACTTATTTAGGCGTTTCCTCTTTTTTGACTCATGTATTTACGTGCCAAAGATAGACATCCATCTTTTTCCTTTCTCAGATCGTCTTCCTCCTAGCCGCTCATCGTTTTCAGGTAGGTTTGTGCGGTCACTCCCCTCAANTATTATTATTACTATTATTATTATTACTATTACTATTACTATTATTACTATTACTATTACTATTATTATTACTATTATTATTATTATTATTATTATTATTATTATTATTATTATTATTATTATTATTATTATTATTATTATTATTATTATTATTATTATTATTATTATTATTATTATTATTATTATCATTATTATTATTATTATTATTATTATTATTATTATTATTATTATTATTATTATTATTATTATTATCATTATTATTATTATTATTATTACATTATTATTATTATTATTATTATTATTATTATTATTATTATTATTATTATTATTATTATTATTATTATTATTAAAAAAAGAAAAGAAAATCATTATGTGTTATCAATCAGATGTTCCAGAACCTACAGACACACAAACAGAAAACACAAACACTCATCATCTAAAGCAACTCGATCATTCAGTTTCAATATCATTAATGGATCTAAAACAAGCTCGATAGGTGGAAAAATCACGGGGCAACCAAATACATCCAGTTTCTATATCATTAATGGTTAGTTTATTTTTAGGTTTTTTACATCGGCATATTGAATTTGGGGTTTTATTGTTTTTTAAATTTTGGTTAAATCGAATCTGGTCATTCCTCTTTCAGAGTTTACCGCTTTTTCTTATGGGTTTTTGCAGGACGATGAGGAGGATAGATTTCGATTTTGGATTATAGCTTTGAAACTGGTGATTGCAGGTATTATTATTTATTTATTTTTATTTTATTTCTTTTTGGTTTAAAGGTGGTTTGTTATATGTTATTTGTGTTAATTTTTATTAAATTGTTATTATGAAGATGGAGGAAAGGGAGATACTTGAAGTTTTGAAAAGATATGTGTTTTACAGCAATTCAAACATGCTATTTAATTGTTTTTTAATGCTTAGATTGCTTATTGAAAGTATTAGCTCATTAAATTTTATGCTATTTTTCAGGAGAAGTTAGGAGACGTAACGATGGTTGCTGATCTTGCTCATGCTTGCAAACTAAGGTTAGGACTCGAGAAAGAAAAGGTATCTACTGCGGTTGTCGATGTACCCGTTAGCAAAACAAACTACCCAGTGTTGGCTAGGCGACTAGCAAGGGAGACAGAGTTGGAGGAGGCATGGGGAGGTATGGGCTTTGGAAACTCAATACGTCCACACATCTCCAGGCTTCAAAGAGACAAGGTAACTTTCAAATTTCACTTGGCCTTGCATCTGACGTCTTGAACCACTTTTCCAAAATGGGTCAACTCTATTTTCACTAAATAGTCACCACTTTAGAAAAAGCCATACAAAAAATGGGTAACAATCAAGAAACAGATAGATGAAATGTATGTGTTTAATTGTGAATGAATATTGAAAGAAACTGTATATGGAATATGCTAGGGTTTGATACAGTTACATGCTGCGTTGTAGTGTACATAGTGGTTTCATGGTTGTACTTGAATTTCAGGGGTGTTTGGGATTGTGTTTTGGAATAACCGGATAACTACGTTTGAATAAGGTAGTAGAAAAAGTAGATAATCAGTTTTTTTTGAATAGTTTGAAAAACAGTATGTTCTGATTATGTGCGTTTTTCAGACGCAGTAATCAGATGGTCTTCATTAAGAGGCAGGGTTGTTTATTAAAATTGGTTATCTGCTTGCTACTTTATAAAATAAACAGTTTGGAATTAGCGGAATGAAGCCGTTATTCAAAATTTGCTAATTTCACTTGCAGAAAATGTGTGTGATAAGCAGAGTCAATAGATAGTTCTGAATGCTCTCAAAGTTGCTTATACGTTTGATGACTTTTGAGGATATCTTTCTATATAAAATCTTGGAGGTAAAGATGCCTACTACACTGAGTTACACACGTAATATTTGAAATAGTTGTTGCCTCAGTTTCTCAACGCAAATACTTTGTTGACTTAGTCTCTACTTTTGAAAATGTGTTGCAGATGTATGTGACTGAAGCATATATGTATGCAATTTCAAGACTTCTTGCTCCAATAAATTGTGCATCATGGTTAGAAATGGCAAGTATAATAAAAAACATTAATAATGGTAAAAAGCAATTGATATTTTTAATACGTTGTCACATAATTTTCTTCTAACGTTTTCTCGATCGTGTATTTACTCCTCAGGGTAGTAATGTGAACTCACTCATTCCATCAGCTACTTCATCGTCAACTTTTACGCTGTCCCAAGGTAACTTGATGAGAACAATTAGAACAAATTTCCTTTACACTCGATATCATGTTACGTTGTTTTGTCCACATGTTTTTTTTTTTTTTTTTTTTTTTTTTTTTTTTTTTTTTTTTTTTTTTTTTTAATAATTAGTCGTTGTAAACTGAATTTGAGTATGATTATTTCTATAGGAACATTGCAGCAAAAGACAGCCATGATAGCAGCAAGGAAAAATCCTTTTTTCTAACGGCCACGCAAAATGGTTACTTTTGCTTTAACTTAATCCCTTTGTCTATTGGTTTATCGTTAAAATCTCATTTGTCTTTTTCTTACAAATACATTATTGACATCAAATTTTGGTTTGCCTATTGGATTACAGGGAAAGCTCAGAACTATAATGCAAGCCTAGCTACCACATATATTCACACCATCTAGCGACCTTATACGCAACCAGACACCAGTTGCAAACACAGCAAATAGTAAGTTAAAAATGATGGAAGTAAATGACGTCGATTTGGGCTAAATTAACTTACTATTTTATCTTGGACGTAAGCCAAGAAGATTTATTTTTATTTGCTATGTGATAAAATGATGAATACTTAAAAAGTATTAGAAACTTAAACATTTCAACAAATACTTATATGGTTAATCGAATGAAACAACCAATGTTGTGGAAACCGAATGAATGACTCAAGCCCGCAGCGAAGCGCGGGAAGCTTTATACTTGTTGGTACTATTTGTAAGGGCTTGAGGAGTGCAATCAAAAGAGTGTTGTTTTTATAATATTCAATGGGGAAAATTCTTGATATGGACCAGTAGTCCAAGGAGTTTATATTTTTTGGACCGGAATCTTTAAATTTTTCAAAATACCCATGGGCTACCTTGGACCTGGGCTACCATAGTTAAAAACTTGACATGTGTAATTTAACCATTAGTATGTCTTGTGGTAAATTACATATATACCCTCTTATTCATTTGTTTCTACATGTACACCACCCCACCCACCACCACTTCCAATCTATTACAACTCATCCATATCTACATCCTCTTCACAAAAATCAATTACCGTCAACAACAATGCAAGCACAAGCTCTTGTTAAGTCAACCCCACTTCGGGTCGACCCATCAACAAAAAAACCCATGTTCAACCACACCCAAAATCATTACCATCACCATCCTTTATCCCCACGCGCTGCCATAATCTCCGCCGTCAGGACAACCTCATCACCACCCAAAAGAGAAATAGATCTCAAGAAACGTGTAGTGATAACTGGTATGGGCGTAGTGTCAGTTTTTGAAAATGATGTTGATAGTACTTGATACATATTATGAGAAGCTTTTAGCAGGTGAAACTGTGAAAGGAGGATTGGGTGGACAGATTCTTTAAAATATTAAAGGTGAAACATATTCGTGGGCTCAAAACTTTAAATCAAATGGATATATTAATGACAAAAATTAGAAGGATTTGTAAAGATATGGATATTGCTGCTGATGCCTTGCCGGAAACTGCTGATGCCTTGCCGGAAACTGTGATGGGTCGTATTGCTGCTGCTGCTCCTTGATTCACTTATGATGGAAGATCTTGTTTGGTTACAAAATCTTTAAGGTTTGCTCGATGTGTTGCTCAAGATTAAACCGCAAAAAGAGAAGATAATGAATGTTTTAATTCTTGAAGCGATGCATCCTCTTTATATAGGAAGAGACAGATCCAACCACTGATGCCACACCTACAATGCAATGATGGTGGTTGAAAAATCTAAAAAATTGGGGCTACTGGTCCATATCAAGAATTAACCCTGTTCAATGATGGTGGTTGAAGGGTTTATGTATTTATTTGAAAGCAAATGAAAAGAGGAAAATATTAAATTATGAAGACTTGAAAAGAACTTGGTAACTTATTAGTGTAATTAATATTTGGCTCAATAATGAAAAGAATAGTGTATTTGGTGTAATATCATTTGTGGTAGAGCTCTTTCTCTAAACTTGATGCATCAATAATTCATGAACTAAATGCATGTCAAACTTCACTACTTAGACCATTCGGTAAGTTAACGTGGGTGGGTGATTTAAGTGTTAACGCACCACCTTAACGTGGTGCGTTACCTTACCGTGAGTGAAAGGCAAGAGGTGAGTTAAGGGGCATGGGCAAGCCCTTAACGTGCGTTAACATGCATGCTTTTATTAAAAAAAAAAAAAAAAAAAAAAAAAAAAAAAAAATCGTCCCACCCCACTCTAACGGGGTTGAAATTGAAAATACTAATTGAGGTGGAGGTAAGTTAAGGTAAGTTATAGGTGAGTTATGCTACCGGGGTGGAAAGTAAAGAGTTAAGGTTAAAATGTAAAAGCTGATGTGACGCTGACGTGGCAGTGCGTTAAGTTTTAACGTGTGGTCACGTTACCGCATGCTCTTAGAATCTTACCCACTGACATTAATTGTTGATACAAAAGTTGGGCGTTCCTTGTTTGGGTTCCTATTCTCGTATCAATTAGATGATAATGCTAGGGGACCTGCGCACTATGAAAGCAACAAACACCGTTAGGCTTATCGAGGGATTGTCTCCCCCGATTATCCTCCGGCGTGAGAGTAAGTAATCGAATTTAGGGTTAGTGAAGAGTTTTAGGGTTTGTCAATCGTACCTTTTGCGAGAGCTATGATGCCCTATTTATATACACGTAACCGATAAGGTTTCGTGCTCCTCACTCTTCGGCCTATTCGCCGATATCGGATATTTGGTAGATATCTCCTTTATTTAGGAGATATCCCGTATCTTTATCCGATAATAACTTTGGGCTTGGGCCTTGTAGGCCCAAACCATCCAACTGGTAGTCCAGTTATCGTTATAGCGGCCCGCTCGTTGTGGGCTTAAGTGTTAGTATTGTTTACTAATCGGGTCCGTGACCCGAGTGGAGACTATACGTCATCATTAATCATTGTGACTCAACATTATTTAATTTTTGGGACTCAATCTTTAGATAGATAAACTGAGCTTTTCTCATTTTTATAAACCGTTACATAGTTTTAGTTATCAATAAATTTACCACTAAAGTCTTAAAAATAATGTGATTACAAGAAAAGTGGTTGTTAAGACACATTATTGCGCATAACCGTGCATGTCGCTTTTGATGATAAGCTTTGGTTGACCATTAACTCTTAAGTCATACAGTAACACTTAATCTCCATTATCTCTTTACTAGCAGGGTACCCGCATAATGCGGCGGCGGATACCCTATGACTATATTATGCGGCAAGCAAATGTTATTCGGTTACACGTTTTTTTAATAATAACTGTACAAGTGAATGATAATTTATTATTAAAATAATTTTAACCAATAACAATGCAAAATATTTTCGTATCCAAATAAACATAAGGTCCAACCGAAAGAAAATAACATAAGTAGCATCTTTGAAACATAGGTTAAAATAGACGTCATTACAAAATAAAATGTAATTTGGAAAGCGGTTTGTTTTACCATCTTCCTTTACCGGCGATGCACGACATATGATGCAAAACTATTTAGATGCCATGCGTTATGCAAAAACTAACCTTGTTTAAATATATATTTTGGTCATGTTTAAATCAATTTAAACGTGCATTAATAGTATTCCATTTAGGTTAGTAGTTAACATATTATATCACTATTAAATATACGTTAAATTCTTGCTAATGGTAACCGCAATGACGACCATAATCTTGAATTATCGGAGCTCAATCAAAACCGATATCCAAATATTATACCAACATATTTATCCTTAATAACACACTTAACACTTGTAACTACTTAACACATATAACAATTAACAAAGTCCATTATAAAAGATCGATCCAGTCCAATAGCAGCGTAAAATGGTTTATACCCTAATAAACCTTTACCCTAGATATATAAGTTCCTCATCCTAAAATTCGAACCACATCTTCAAACAAAGAAATCTAAGTTTTCTTTGCAGCCACCAACTTTTTCTTTATCTCTCCAAACACACATCTACTCCTATTCTCTCAAATTGAAAATCAAACAACAAGTCATTTACTTCCTGTTATGACAAATCGAACACAAGTAAAATATCACCTCACCCTTTCTTTCCTTGTTTTTCTTATCGAGCCAATCATTCACCAAAAATAATCCACCACACACACTAAAACTACCGCTTTTGATCGGAACAACAAACTTCACAGATGACGAATGTGTTTTCTTTTAAAAAGGTTTTTTTTAGGTAACACAACCCAACGGCTTGATAATGGGATAGGAGTGTCTATTGTTGTGGTTGGGTAGGCAACCGAAACTTTCATTTGGTTGGGGGACGACGCGGTTGGGTGAGGTCGGGCTAGGGGGAGGAACGCGATTGTGTTTCGGCTTAAACCTTGTAAACCCGTTTCTCGAAATCAGAACACAACAAAAAAAAACATTGTTTTTTCTTTTTGAATTTCGGCTTCAAGATCTTTGAAAAGATCTACGGTAAGGTTTTTGTTCATGTTTTTGGTTTGTGTTTCATAGATCAATGATGAGTTATTATTCAAACTAAAAAAAATCTTTACAAAGATTGGTAACAAAGTTTGAATGAATCGGAGATCTTGTTTATTATTTTTGGTTTCTTGAGGCCGATGGGACATAGGATAGATATGGATTTGATGTTGTTCAAATATGATGGTTGATGAGATTAGGATAGTGTTGTAGTTGGTTTTATATTAACATTTTATAACTGAAATTTTGATGTATATCAATAGCTTTTTTTTCAGTTTCATATGTTATAAGTGTATGAAGGCCTGATACAAGTTTATATAATTAAAGACATTTAATTTTCTTTCTTCAATTCTAATTGTGTGTATGATACAAGCTTTGTAAATCACTTCTTTCCATTATAAGTAAGTTAAAATAAGCCTTGCTATTTAGGGAATGTCCTAAATGTATTATAAGGTAGTAAAGATTGTCGCTAGGTTTTATATAATTCAACCAACAATTTTGCTACAATGGAAAAGAAGCCACCAAAAAATGCTACAATTAGTTGCAGATAGAAAATTTTTATGAAACTGTAAGGATTGAGGCTGCAATATAGAGCCGTTTGGTGTGGGATCCATACTTTAAAGGTAGCTTTGAGATGTAATGAAACGACAACTCTAAACCGAGCGTGATGTGCAAGACACCACTAGAAAAGGTTTATATATGCCTTGTAGCGGTACCAAGTTGCTAGACAAAGAGTAATCAACTTCAAATAAACTATACCAATGCCGATTTAAATGAACCATTGCCGATAAAAGCGTCAATTTTAAAAGA
This sequence comes from Artemisia annua, assembly GCA_014162995.1. NCBI lineage: Eukaryota > Viridiplantae > Streptophyta > Magnoliopsida > Asterales > Asteraceae > Artemisia > Artemisia annua. Next base: position 62,819 of record LBNU01039158.1, read on the forward strand.
AAATAATTACATCCAGTGTTGACAACATTAATATTTGTCAAGGGCAAAAGTAAAGAGCTAAAGAAAGTATAGTGAACAGTTAAGTAAACTGTTTTGATTTCTATAGATCAATGAATAAACAAAGACTGATAGCCGTGTATCGCAAGTCCAACTTTCTCAATGAATAAACAAAGACAAAATTTGTTAAGACCGAATCTAATAAAACCACACCAAGACTAAACCCGTACTGATACGTCAGAGCCACCTCAGCTTTCTCTTTTCTAAATCAAGCCAAGGCCAAACACTCGTAATAAGAAGACCGCACATATAACTGAACATTTTTTTTTCTTCTTATTTTTTAAAAATATTAAAATTGCATTAATAACTAAAAAGACATTACATTAAATAATTCAAATAGAATTAAAAAACATTACAATAAAATTAGAGTGCATTTGTTCGATGACAAATGTGTCCCACTAAATTGGCTTTTAAATTTAGATGTGTTCCACTAGAGTGCATTTGTTGATGCCAAAGTGTGTATAAAAATCTTTTATATAATAAAAGAATTACATCATTTCGGAGTTTTTTTGACAGAACAATCTTAGCGGAAAAAAAATTGGACCAATAGAATTGCTCGATTTTGACACATAAGCGAAATCGAGCAATATGATTGGCCAATAAAAAGTCAAAATTGAATTGATTTTGGTCAAACTTTAATAAATTTGGTGGAGAATTTGATTGAGAAAAAAAACACATAAAAATATAGGTGTCAAATTTATAAAAATAAAAACTTAAAAAAAGAGGAGGTAATTAATAAAACATTAGTGGTTGAATTGTAAATATATTATATAGAGTTAAGTGTAAAATTATAAATCTCCATATTTTTTTATAACTTTAAATAATAAACAAATAACACCTTACACTTTATACCCCTTACACTTTATAATATGAACTTTGTTTACAATTACATGAGTATTAGTATTGGTTTTTGAGAATTTCATCAATTAAACTTACAAAATTTATAAATGTACCAATTAGTTTTAATATACGTTAAATACTTTTAAAATAAATATTAGTTTCAAACTTTCATCTATTAAAATATCCTTTTACTATGTACGTTAAATATAAATAAGAACTCATGTTATCATATTCAAAAGTTTAATTTATACGTACACGGGTTTGAATATTAAATACAGTTAAATTATTATTAACGGTAATATAAATATCAAATGGTAAGTACGAGTTGATGTGATATGAAAATAAATATACGCGATTGTACTTATAACGACTCATGTAATTATTATTTAAAGTTTATATACGGATACCCGAAAAAACATTTTTAAAAAACTTCATCAATGATCATTATGTGCTACTAAACTCGCACATTTGTACAACATGATATCAATAGTTGAAGTTAAACAACAACATCAACCTCAACATTAACATCTATGTCAGTTAATCAAAGTTAATCTTTCATCCAATAAAAATTTTACAAAATATTAATTGATATTAATACATAATGAAAAACTCATGCATACTTATTAGTTGTACTTATATCATAATTTTCACGGGTAAATTCTATATATCCATATAGTAAATAAAAATTTAAAAATAAATTTGATTTATGTGTAAACCCATGTGATCAAAGAACCTTTGGCCTAATAACATTATAAGGAGACACGCTCAAGAATCTAATACAAGGTCGATGCCACGGTTATATTTACAATTTCTGCTAACTATTTTTCTTACTTTCGCACATGTTGATGCTATAACTTTTTAAAATATACATAAGAATTTCTGTTTTTAAACGATAATACTATATAATTAAATTTTTCTGGAAAAACCCCGTGCGTGCATGGGTATTATAACTAGTATAAACAAAAAGAGTTTACTATAATCAAAGTAAGTTACATCATTGCTCATGCAATTTGAGACCTCATTTTGGTCAACCGGCTGTACAAGCTTTTACTCAAGGGGATGCTCTTGGGCCAGTGAGTGTGGTTTAACCAAAATCCGTTGTTGATCTTTAATTTGAATTCTTGTAGCATTGTTGATCTTATCAATAACCCCGTTAACTTATTCTATTAAACCTATGTGTGTGACATGCACATGAGTGAATAATTGTCATTTTCGCATCTATTAGTTAACTTAACATAACATGAGAAACTTTTTTGATTCGATGATATAACTTTTAGAATGTAAAACCTATAAATTTAGAGATATCATTGTCTAATTGGACATGGAGGCGTCACGAGTAAGAATGAAGTATAAAAGGTACATTATGGGGTGTTTAGGGAAGGGATTTATTATTATTATTATTATTATTATTATTATTATTATTATTATTATTATTATACATAAGAATTGAGAGGTCTATCGAGCACTTATTTTAGAGCTGTTGTATGATGGTGCACATTTCACTAAAACTCTTTTTTTATTTCATATTGGTTAAGATATGATGAAAATGTGTTTTCGGTGAAAAATTTACTTGTAAAGATAACGATATTTACTTTTATATATTTTTTTTAATGCCAACATTTTATAGTTTATGTCACTTTTTTTCACCAATAATACCTCACAATGTCTCTAATGATACCCATAACTCTAAAACTCTAGGTAGATAAACCGGTCCTTGAAAAACTTGTTTGTTATGATACCATAGGGTTACGATGCAACTTTGAAACCCTTGAAATATATACTTCGTGCTATACGCAAACCGACCCTCTAGAAACCAAACAAGCCGCCACTAAGTTTTACGGGTTTAGTCCGTACAATAGTTGTATGCTTTCAAAAATGTACTGATATGGTACGTGTACTATTTTTCGTACCAGTATAGGAGGTCTACTTCCAGTTTCGTGTTAATATGGCCACTTTTTGACCGGCTACCGGTTGGCAACCTGTAAAATGAGGTGCAAGTTTTATTTTATTGAATTTTAGACAAAAATGGTCCCTTGTGATTTGTATCTTTTGCAAAATAGGTCCTTTGCGATTTTTTCAAAAATGGTCCCTTGTAATTTGTTTCTTTTGCAAAATAGGTCCTTTCTGATTTTTTTTTCCAAAAATGGCCCCTTGTGATTTGTTTCTTTTGCAAAATTGGTCCTTTGCGATTTTTTCAAAAATGAACCATTCTAAAAAGATTTAAAAAAAAATCTAAAAAAAAATTCTAAAAAGATTTAAAAAAATCTAAAAGAAAAAATTTCGTGGAAATTTTTTCAACGAATTTTTTTTTTTTTGATTTTTTTAGATTTTTTTTTTAGAAATTTTTTATTTGGATTTTTTTTTCTAAAAAAAATTTTAATTTTTTTTGGAAAAAAGTTTTTCCACAAATTTTATTTTATAATTTTTTTCGAAATCTTGTTTTGTCTTTTTTAAAAATTTTTTTTAGAAAATTTTTTTTCTAAAAAAAATTTTCGAAAATTTTTTTTCACCAAAAATGTATAAAAATGAACGAAAATGTATACAAACTTTTTTTTTCATGAAAACTCTCCAAATGCCAAGTTTTTCGACTAATTTTTTCAAAAAAAAAATCTTTTTCTATAAAATTATTTTCGGAAAAAAAGTTTTTCCAAAAAAAAATAGATTTTTTTTAATCTTTTTAGATTTATTTTTACATTTTTTTCTAAAAATAATCGAATTGTTTTTTTTCGGCAAAAAATACATGGATGAAAACGAAAAAAAACGGATGAAAACGGATAAAAACGAATGAAAACGGAAGAAAACGAATAAAAACGGAAGAAAACATATAAAAATGGATGAAAATTTTGCAAGTCAAAAAGTTGTTTTGAAAAAATTCGTGCTAATATACTTAATCACAAGAGACCATTTTTGAAAAAATCACAAAGGACCAATTTTGCAAAATAAATAAATCACAAGGGACCATTTTTGCTCAAAAATCACCTTTTAACATGTTTTGCAGGTTTTGCAGGTGAAAAAGTTATTCACGTACCATATTAGCACGAAACTGGAAGTAGACCTCCTATACCGGTACGAAAAATAGTACACGTACCATATCGGTACATTTTTGAAAGTAGACAGCTATTCTACGGACAAAACCCTTTCAACATTCAACAAAGTCAAGATTCAACTTTTAACTATTTTTTTATGTAGTTAAGATGAAGTCGGATGGATTATTTGCATTATTGATATGATATAACCAAGGTAGAAGTAACCACAACTATTCCTAAGTGGGAATCGTCGGAAGTGGCGTGTTTGCCGGACCGTGCCTGGTTTGGCCATGCTATATGGCCAAAGTTTTGTCAAAATTGGAATTTGATAGGACTTTTAGTTTTGTTAAAGGATTTATGTTAATTTTTCTTTAGCATAGTTTGCGAAGGTATAAGCTGAGTCATGAAAATCGATTTTACTCCTTGAAAAAGATCAAAATAAATTCATGGATTATTCACTGTACCTCTTAACGTAACGATACATTATTCACTAATACTTCATAAATATACTACAGTATAACACAATGCGGTCCATGATCAAGAAGATGATCGAGTTCATATATTATATCGTATATANATTTTAATGTATTTTTTCATAAAAATTATTTAAATTTTTTTATTTTTTCTAAATAACAATTCTAAAAAAATATATTTAAAAAAAATATTTTTTTAATTTATTTTTAAAAACTTATTTTTTTAAATTTATTTAAAAAAATTAATTTATTTTTTTAAAATTTATTTTTTATAAAAATTATTTAAAAAAATTATTTTTTATAAATAACAATTCTAAAAAAAATAGTTTCAAAAAAAATATTTTTGAAAATATTTTGTTTAAAATTATTTTTTATAAAAAAAATATTTTTAAAAGAAAGATATTTTTAAAAAACCTATTAAAAAAAAAAAAAAAAAAAAAAAAAAAAAAAAAAAAAAAAAAAACAAAACTCAATTCTCCAATTTCTTCACTAAAATTATGGAAATGTGAGTAACCAAAATACACTACCCAATTCTCTCCAACTCTCCACTCATTTCTCCTAAATTCTCCACTTTTTTTAATTATCTCTACCAAACAAGAGAATTTTATCAAATTCCATTTCTCCCATTTCTTTTCTCTCTACCAAACACGCCCTAAGTTTTACCAAGTCAACTAGCGAGAATAGATATTATCGTAATTTCTAAGTTTACCAAGTCAACTCGCCATTTTAACGAATCTTTCCAAATTTTTAGATCTAATTAAGAAGGAACTATAGAAAAGTTTACAACTTGTCTTTATAGATAACCAACTTGTCCTAAAATATAATGAGACTTTTCTTTCTCGATAAATGCATAGAAGATTAAGAAAATGAAGAAAAAATAAGAACGTGGGAACAGCTCCAACACCAATATGGACACACTTTTATGAGTTTTACCTACTACGTAGCCATGCTAGCATTCTTGAAAAAACACAGCATTTCACGTATTCCATATCTAGAAGCTCAATGTCGCAAGAAACCATTAACAAGTCAACTCTTCGTTGGCAATGCATTACCATAATGCTCGTTTTGTCACCACTAACCACCATGAGCCACCACCATCCATACACCTTCCCTACAACCAACTCGACAGTCCTCCCTTCCCCATACACCTTCTTCTCCCCTAAACTCACACCACCACTCCCCACCAACTCTTTCTTCCAAAACTTTGTCCTTGAAAAAGGTGACCAACCTGAATACATACACCCTTATCTTATCAAATCTCGTAACTCATCACTTTCCATCTCATACCCTTCTTTGTTCTCCAACTCTTCTATCATTTACCAAAGATTTAAACGTGATCTCACCATTTCAGTTTTAAATAACTCGAAGAAACGTGCCCATGTCATTTCTTCTTATGATGATCTTAGTGTTACGTTGGATATACAAGGTGGTTTAAGGTTTCTTCTTGTTAGAGGTAGTCCTTTTTTGACATGTGAGGTTTTGAATAAGGTTGTGTTGTCTATTTCCACTATTCGTGTAATTGTTGGTTTTGTTCCGAATAGCGCGAAAACTAAGTATAAGATTAGTTTGAGTAATGGCCAAACTTGGGTTTTGTATGCTAGTTCTGCTATTGAGTTGAGTCATGGTGTGAATAGGATTGTTAGTGGTGAGTTTCGTGGTGTGATTAGGATTGCTGTGTTGGGTTCAGGTTTGGGGTTTGAGTCGGTTTTAGATCGGTTTAGTACTTGTTATCCAGTTTCGGGTCTAGCTGTGTTTAGTGAGCCGTTTCGTGTTAAGTATAAGTGGGAGAAAAAGGGTTGGGGGGATTTGTTGATGTTAGCGAACCCTTTGCATATTAAGCTTATTGACGATAGTTCGGTTAGTAAAGTTAATGGCTTTAAGTATGGTAGTATTGATGGTGAGTTAGTTGGTGTTGTTGGTGATTCATGGGTATTGAAAACCGATCCGGTTCCTATAACTTGGCATTCTATTAAGGGTGTTAGAGAAAAAGCATACCCTCAAATTGTAAGAGCACTTGTGCAAGATGTTAAGGATTTGAATGCGCGTACTATTGAGACCAATTCGTCGTATTTTTTTGGGAAATTGGTTGCTAGGGCAGCTAGGTTAGCTTTGATAGCTGAAGAAGTTGATTACCCTAATGTTATCCCAAAAATCAAGAAGTATTTGAAGGAGACGATTGAGCCATGGTTAGATGGGACGTTTGGTAGTAATGGGTTTTTGTATGAAGAAACATGGGGTGGACTTGTAACCAAACAAGGGTCTAATAGTAGTACTCTTGATTTTGGTTTTGGTGTTTATAATGATCATCATTTTCATATTGGGTACTTTCTTTATGGGATCGCAGTTCTTACAAAGATAGATCCTGTATGGGGAAGAAAGTACAGGCCTCAAGCGTATTCTCTGATGTTGGATTTTATGACATTGGACAAAGGCTCAAACTTGAAATATACCCGTTTGAGATGCTTTGATTTATGGAAGTTGCATTCTTGGGCCTCAGGATTGACTGAATTCCCAAACGGTAGGAATCAAGAAAGTACCAGCGAGGCTGTTAACGCGTATTACTCAGCTGCATTAATGGGATTAGCATATGGAGATACACATTTAGTTACACTCGGTTCGTTGCTTACAGCAATGGAAATTCATGCTTCTCAAACATGGTGGCATGTAAAAGAAGATGACACAAAATATGGTAAAGATTTCACTAGGGAAAACCGAGTAGTGGGAATTTTGTGGTCAATTAAACGAGACAGTGGGTTGTGGTTTGCTCCACCCGAATGGAGAGAGGCTAGAACAGGAATTCAAGTGCTGCCATTGTTACCAATCACTGAGGTGTTGTTTTCTGATGTTACGTTTGCGAAGCAGCTTGTGGAGTGGACGTTACCTGCCTTTAAAAGAAAAGGTGGTGTTGGTGAAGGGTGGAAAGGGTTTGTGTATGCATTGCAAGGTATTTATGACAATAAGGCTGCTCTTCAAAAGATTAGGAGTTTAACTGGACATGACGATGGGAATTCGCTAAGTAACTTGTTGTGGTGGATCTTTAGTAGGGGTAGTTGTGAAGACGGAGGTGGTAGACGTTGTTAATTTAGGCATTATTGTCACTGAATGATTGAGCATATTGCGCGAAATGTGAGACATGATTGTTTGTGAGATGTTTTAGTGAGGAGAAATTGGGTGTTATAATTTTCTTTCTTTTCACTTTGTCATCAATTGTATTGTTCTCTCCTCTCCACATTTTTTCTTACCAGGCTCTCTTTCTCTTATATTAATCTTGCTCCTCTTTCAATTGTTTCATCAGGTATAAGAGTATATAAGACGGATCAGGAAAATAGAAATAAGGCATCATAGCTTGTTACATTAAATAATTTTTGTAGCAAAATGCAAGTTCATCATCTTAAAATAACTCTTACAATGAGAAGATTACTACAACTACATAGTCACACCAGTTATGGCCATCTTAGACCATATTGTGATCACTAATAAGTTAAAGGTTTAGTTCATTATCACATCCCTATCGGAGGGTGTGCCCGTATAGGAGGTTGTGCGAGACGTGCTACTGCACAGGGCCTCAAATTTTTAGAGGCCTCAAAATATATATCCAATTATGTACTTCGGGCCTCAAATTCACTTCCAACAAAAAATTGTTACCATTGTACAATCTTATATTGTAATTATTTGTTAAAACTTAAGATAGATCATCAAAATACTATGTTTTTCGTTTTCATAGTTGGTATAATATATTTTTTTATCATCGTATTTAGTTATGGTTTAAGTTTTTGCATAGGGCCTCCGTTAACTTAGCTACGCCACTGGACATTATAATAACCATGACAAGAAATAAGGTTTACATCAAGATTAAATCTGTAATAATGTATCTATGTAAGTTCTTTGATAATAGCAGATGATCGATGTAATAATGATTATAAATATATTTACATTAGTTATTTTAGTTTATGTAGGTCACTCACTGTGGAGAGTCATTTTACCATTTACGACTAGTTAATATGGAATGCTTAAAAGACTACTACATTTTTTATGTCATGGAAAAAGTGAAGGGAGTTAGGATGTGTGACAGGGGCCAATGGGTTAATGGCAGTGGTTTTAGGGTTGGAATAGGCTACAGGGACAGGGGTTAACCTCTTAACATATGTGAATTTGTCACCAAATTGCAGGGACACTTAATTGGCTTTGGAATCTTAGTGAAAATGTAGCATTTACGGTTAAAGAACTCACATCAATAGTCGAAGATATGCTTATTTTATTTTATTTTTTGAACGGCCAAGATTCATTAAGCTAGCAAGAAGCTAGAACAAAACAAATTACAACATAGAAGTAAGAAGATATGCTTATTAATGGAAGCAATGTGCAACAGGAAACGGCTTGGAACAGATTTGATGCCTAAAAAGATCAATATTTTCACATGGAGAGCGTTATTCTATGACTACGCTACTCAAATTCTAATAACAATTTATGCTAAATATCTTGTTCAAGAGATTTGATCATCGATCAACATTTTGCATATATCCTTCCTTTTAACTAATTTGAGTTGTGGTCGTGTTTTTGATAATTTTTTAAAGTTATGGGCGGATGATTCCTAATATAGTTATTTGGTTCAAAGGTATATATTGGTTCCGAAATTTGAAAGCTATGGAAAATTTAAATGTAGCCTCTCTTATATAAACTTATACTCTTAGTGTTGCCATCGAGGAAGCTACTGAAGGAGGTATTTTTAACAGCGTCCATATCGGTAATGACTCTCTAAGAGTCTCACATTTACAGTTTGCCGATGACGCTAATTTTCTTGGTGAATGGTCATATATGAACTTGAAGAACTTACTTCGGATTCTTAGGTGCTTTCATCTAGCATCTGGTCTAAAAGTTAATCTTTCTAAATCGGCTTTATATGGTGTGGGCGTAGATAGAAATGAAGTTGATTGGATGGCTAGTACATTAAAGTGCACTCCAGGGTCTCTTCCTTTTAATTACCTCGGTCTTCCAGTTGGGGCCAATATGTCTATTGGCTGCCATTGGTCCCCTATCATTGACAAAGTTCAGAAAAGATTATCTTCATGGAAAGCTCGGTGTCTCTCTATAGGTGGTAGGCTCACTCTTGTCAAAAGTGTTTTGGGTAGCCTTCCACTTTATTACTTTTCTGTCTTTCATGCTCCATCTAAAGTTTTAAGTCTTTTGGAAAGCATAAGGTGCAGGTTTTTTTGAGGTGGTTCTGCTGAGGATCGGAAAATTTCATGGGTAGCTTGGAAGCAAATCATGGCGGACTGTTCCATGGGTGGCCTTGGAATTGGTAGTCTCTCGACAAGCAATCTTGGTCTCCTCGGAAAGTGGTGGTGGAGGTTTCACACCGAACCGGATGCTCTCTGGCGTCAAGTTATATCTTCTATTCATGGCTCGTTTGGTGGGTTTTATTCCAACAGGGAATCTATCAAAGGTTCTGGTCTATGGATTAACATCCTTAAGGCTGGCTGGAAGATCAACGATAGTGGTGTACTGGTGTTCCATTCATTAGCTCTTTTAAGCGTAAGGTTGTATCAGGTTCCTCCACTAGGATTTGGAAAGATGTGTGGTTCGGATCTCAAAGTCTTGATCGGACTTTTCCAAGGTTGTTTGCCTTATCTTTAGATAAAGATTGTTATGTACAACAATGGGTGTCGGCTAGTTTGGAGAATCGTGATCTTTGAAGGCGGGATTTGTTCTTGGGCAGAGAAATGCAGGACCTCGAAAACTTTGACAATGTGGTCATGGGCTTATCTTTACATGACGGAGTTGATGGATGGACGTGGTCTTTGGATACTAGTGGTTCATTCTCAGTATCCATCTTAAGATCACGTATTGACTCGTTAGAATTGTCTCAATCTGATCCTGCTACTTTATGGAACGTTTTGTTTCCAAAAAAGGTGAATATTTTCTTCTGGAGATTGACTCGTAATCGCTTGCCAACCAAAACAAATCTGGTTGACAAAGGTATCGACCTTCACACTGTTCTATGTTCCTTTTGTGATGATCATTGTGAATCGTCAGACCACCTTTTTGTTGAGTGCAAGATGGTGAAACCGATTTGGGACTCTATAAGTAGATGGTGTAATGTCCACGTTTCTTTGGCCAGATCCCAAGATTTGTTGGAGTTATCGTGTTCGGTTGGTCTAGCCTCGGTGTTCACAAAAACTTTTGACGCTATTCTTCGTATTACGTCATGGGTGATATGGAAACATCGAAACGAAAAGATTTTTAAAAACAAAGATATGAGCACTAACGTTGTGGTAACNCAAGATTTGTTGGAGTTATCGTGTTCGGTTGGTCTAGCCTCGGTGTTCACAAAAACTTTTGACGCTATTCTTCGTATTACGTCATGGGTGATATGGAAACATCGAAACGAAAAGATTTTTAAAAACAAAGATATGAGCACTAACGTTGTGGTAACGGAGATCAAAGCTCTATCTCACCTTTGGATTCATAGCCGAAGTTGCGGGAATATCGCAAGCTGGAATGATTGGGTGTTAAACCCTTGGTGTAGGTCCTCTCTTTCATGATTGGGTGGTTTCACGTCTCTGGTGTTGTTACTTTTCTATGGTGGTTTGTCTTGGGTCATTTCTTTTTCTTGTTTGTTTGTCTAGCTTCTTGCTAGCCGTTTTTTGTTTTTAATAAAATTTCGTTGTTCGAAAGAAAAAAAATATAAACTTATACTCGTAGTGACTGCTATTGCTAACCTTGAACCACAGTCTGAGTATGTTTCATACTACTCATCTGGTTCAGTTGTTGTCAATTTTGATCTGCCAGTAAAATGTGATTCTTTGGAGGAGCGTGCCGTCGATGTATGCTTAAATCGGTTTGATTTTGCTCCAAAGGTACCAACGGAATTCATATATTGTTTAATATTTTAGTTTCCCTTTTTCTTATGGCTCTGGTATATAGAAAAAAAGCCGGTGATTGATGTTTAATCAGAAAATATTGTGGGATCTATAGCAATATGTTTGAAAACCCGGGCTGAACTGTTTGGTCTCCAGAAGCCGGTTTTGAGCAAATAAAGCGGTTGAAACGCCGGTGAGACTAGCTGAACCGGAAATCGAGAGCTCGGTTAGGTGGATTGAAAGACCAGTTCTAATACATTAATCTACAGGTAGTCAGGTATTATTATACTTCGCAATTTAATAAACAAGCATTTCATGATCTTTGATATTCAAAATGAATTTTAATTTGAAAAGCACAATCTTTGGACTAGGTGAGCCCATTAGGCCCAAATTCATGTCCTACAAACTTACAAAGTAGAAACACACAAGAAGATTTTCTTTAACTAGGCTTCATTCCAACATTACTATATCTAATATAGAGCGTTGAAAACGACGCTTGAATTGCCGTTTTGCATGCATCATCTGTCAGCCCAAATAGTAGCCCACTATGCAGCATGGCCCAGGTCCATTTTTCCCATACATGTCGTAAATAATGCTACATAAAGGAATGGTGTGACAAATATCAAACGGTATTGTTCAAAAAACGCTTTTAGACACATGTATTTGAAATTCAGTATTTGGGTTTTGTTTAATGTTTACGTGGTTTTTCTAAGTGTTGTAAGGTAATCTTTTTTTATGATTTGGTATAAACTCAACCACATACTTATACTTATATGGGCGTTAGTAGTTGCAATAAAATAATTGAATGTAATCGGATATAGTTTTTGGTGCAGGAGTTGTGGTTGTAGGCGTAGGTATGACAACGCCCCGCTGTAACGCGGCGGTCCGCCGCCCACCTCGTTATATAAGAAAAAGAATCGTTATTAGTGTGGTCGCTTTATAATATTGCTGAACATTATCCCTTAACCGACACCTTTATGAATATGATTCTTCTTATATCTTTCTACCTGTTTTATTTTTGATAAAGAATAATTGTCGTAATTGTAGGTCCAGCCGTTCACATAACAGCTCATTCGTAATTGTATACAAACTGTGTGCAAGTCCAAAGTATGGTGCTACTATTATATTTCTTGTAAATTACATGAGAGGAATATCATGGGCCATTGGCTGCATGATTGGATTTTATTCCTTTTACAAATTAAAAGCCAAACCTTTATACATTTATTGCTAGTATACTTGTATACTTATAATTATATAATCACTCTTGAAACCTTTCTAAAAACATATATGGACTAGTTACATACAAATTAATCTAATATACTCTAATTACAGTTTTGAACAGAACTCCAAAGTTCATCTGAGGTTAAGTCTTGTGATGTTTCTTTGAGGTGTTTTATCGATAAAACCGTCTCCTTCCATCTTCAACATCTCAAGCAAAAACTCATTCCACGTATCGACAGGGCCAGGCATGCACCAATGAACACAATCCGGGAAACTTTTATTGTCGCTAGCCGGATGTCCATAATGGTTTGGATGTCCATCTGGTCTCAATATCATCGCGTCACTAGTGTCCAATAACCTAAGTTTTAACCCCTTATTTTCACCTTCCTTTTTGGCTGCTTTAAACTCATTCACTTGAGTTAAATACATTTGTAGCTTATACCCGTCTAACCTCATTTCTTGACTAGTAAAAGGTCTGGTTCTAACACAGTTTCCGCCGTTATTATACTCCCCATTCTCAAAATGTTGTGGTGAAAATGTTCTTAGATATGCTAATCCTGTATAGTTGTGAAGGTTTAGGAGTGTGGTGAACGTTGTTTTGTATGCCATTTGGTACGCATAGTAAACGGAAACATCTGTGATGTTTTCTTGATTGCAGAAACGGCAACCTATAATTTCACCTTTTTCATAGTAGACAAATGGTCGAAAAAACCATTGTCCAGATGAAAATATGACAATGTCTAAGTTTTGTAGCTGAGATGTCCACACATCGTCTGCTTCATCTAAATAAAGGTTCATTATGCTGTTTCGGGTGAAGTTGTCAGGACTAGGATCTCGAGTTTTGACTAATAAAGGAGACCATATTGCGATTAGCGTGAAATTGTAGGTAGGAAAGATCCACTGCCCGAGTCTTGTATCGTTTGGGTACATAGCGATGGGATAAGCTTCCTGATAATCAGATTAAAATTGAAATTATTAGGCTTGGAAAAATTTACAAAGACTTTCTCATGCTGCCATTTTTCATAGGTCTAGTGTCTACAAACATATGTGTAATAAATGTAGATTTGGGTAAATAAATTATCAATTTTATGCATGTATTAAATACATCAATTAAATAGAGATTGTATATGAAAAGTACTTAAGGGTAAAATAAGTAAAGTGATAAGCTTTTTAAAATGTTTTAGCTGCTAACTTTAAATAACTACGGAGTATTTGGCACATATTAGTTGCTTTTTGGAGATAAAAGAAAGTGCTTACTTTAAGGAACAAAGGTTAGTTGCTTTTTTGAGGTAGAAAGAAGTGTAAAGTGATAAATTATGCTCCGTAATTTTTATTTATTGCAAGTGAACAATTTTTTTTAAGGCAGACTAAAATTGTAAGACGCATATTTAAAATAATACGGAGTGTATTTTCTTCTTTTTCTTTCACTCGAATATGAACACTTATTTTAATACAAATAAAATAGTTTTCATTTTGAGTTGCCGCTTTTTAAAATGTTTTAGCTGCTAACTTTAAATAACTATTTGGCACAGATTAGTTGCTTTTGGGGGTAAAAGAAAGTGCTTACTTTAAATAACTAAAGCTAGTTCCTTTTTTGAGGTAGACAGAAGTGCTTACTTTAAATGACTATTTGCTAAAGTTTAGTTGTTTTTTTTTGGGGGTAAAAAGATGTGATTACTTTAAATGACTACGGATTATTTGCTAAGCAACAAAAGTTGGTTACTCAAAATAAACCTTTCATTTATTTTCTTCTCCATGATATTTCATTTAACCTAATTCATTTTACTTTTGTAATATCTTTCTATTGTTAATCACCTAAAAGTTAAAACAAGAGACGTTATTTTCTTTTTCTGCCGTACCTTAACAAAGAGTCAAAAACTTCACTTTATCTTGTCATTTTCTTTTTTCATCAAATACCGTTTCTTCTGTTTTTTTCTTCACAGGCTTATTAGATTAGAGCATCAAACTTTACAATAATTTTTTTCTTTTTCATGAAAAAAAATTCTACTCTACCCCATCTATTATTTGGACTAAAGACCCTTTCAAATATCATAACGGATATTTAATCTTTCCAGCTATTGAAACCTACATTACACCAAATACAGTTTTGGCCGTTTTGTATAATTGCAAATTATTTATCAACAAAATAATTTGTCAATTTGATAATACCGTTTGTTGTCATTGAACTTTCTAGCTATTTCTGTTGATACGTCTCTCTCTTATTGTTTGGCTCTTATCAATGTCGATAGTTCGATACGTCTCTCTTATACTAGTATGTGGTAGGCTCTACATGTATAGTACATAAATAATAGGATTATTCATATCGATAAAAATATGTTTAGAAAGACGACACACAACAATGTTATGCATACACAACATATCATGTGTTACATACTTACATGCAACACGTACTAGTGCTCCTATCTTAATATGAATGAAAAAATGAGTGTGAAAATCGTCTGTATATAGTTGTGTTAAATGCAACTTATATTGCGTGCAGAGGCGGAGACAAGAGGGGTCAGGGTGGGGCACGTGCCTCTTTAACGGAAAAAATTGTAATGTAATCTGCCTATTTTTGTAATTTGTCCTTCTAACGAACTAATTTGTAATGTAATTTCTAAAAAATATCAAAGTTTGCCCTTTTGATCGTAACTTTCCGGCTCCGCCTTTAATTGTGTGTACCTTATTGCATGGGCGGAGCTTAATGAGGACCGGGAAGGGTCCCAGCCCCCTAGGCCTAAGCTCGTGAGTGTATTTATTTGCGATTTCATGTGTTAAAAAAAGATTTTTTTCATCTCGGCCCTCCCATCTAATGTTTTTCCCGGAAAATTTTTGTTACGGCCCTCCCACAAAAATTTTTCTAGCTCCGCCATTGCCCTATTGTATATATGAGTAAAAACGATCGTGTGAAAATCACCTACCTTTCTTTTACTTCTTCTAGAACTATATTTCGTGTGAGTTATCTCTATATGCATATATTTTATTTTTGTTGTGGATGAAATAACTCAGGCCTCAAAATGTTGGACCATCAATTATCAAAGGGGGTATGGTCTTGATACGCTTATTTCATAGACAAAATGCTAGATAACAAGAAATTACTTATCAGTGTCTCAGTGTATAGTACCACCACTTGCTTTTGTTATCTAAGTAAAATAATCTGACCCACAACTACAACTGTACCAAAGTATACCTATTTGTCATTTTATATATCATGTATACATTTATCTATTAGCAATATCTTGTATATAGTATTTTAATTAAACCGCCATTTGTGAACAATAACTAGTCGTGTAATGGTGATTTTATAAACATGGTTATAAAATAGGAAGAGGTTTATATAAGAAAAAATATAACTACACTGAACATATATTCATGTATATATATACTTCAATAGATATGAAAAGGCTTATAATTGATTTAACGAAATTTTGAACATTTTCATAATTTAATGAATGTGATCAGTTATTATGTGATATATTTATGAAGTTTATGCATGATTGAGATAAGTTGATACATCAAGAAAGTTTAGTGGTTTATGATGTAGTGTGATAATTATAGAACTTTATAAAAGCATATCATAAAGATGCCCTTATTATGTTATGCATGGTGATAGACTTGCTATGAAACAAAGTTTAAGTCGAAAACTTACACTAGCTAACATGCAAACCAATGATTGCATTTGGTTTCTTCCAACCGAGTCTCCAATAAACCCCAAGGTTTTCCCTCTAACAATTTCCAAGAACTCGACCGCGTCGAATTCAGGCAAATCACACTCATTAGGCTGCCATCTCCACTTCATGAAGTCGGTATCGGGCCTTCCATACTTCATACAATTTTGTCTATCATCAATAACACATTTTGTTTCATTTGTATAATATGTTTCCCTCTCATCATCAAACACCCAAGTGCCTTGGAACACATTACACTTGTGATCATCGGTCGAGTTTAAGGCGCTTTGGCCCTGGCTAATGAACCGAAGTTCCGAAAAGTTTCCAATGTATAGATGGATTGTGATTAAAAGTGCTAAGGTTATTATTGGTAGGATGAAATGTTTGGAGTTGATGAGTGGTTTAGTGTTACCATTGGTGGTGGTGTGAAGCTCAATTGGATTGGCCTTCATTGGTTGAAATAGGGTCAGGATTGAGTTTGAAGTGCTTTATATATACACACACTTCTTAATGATGGTGACAAGTATTAGCAAATCATTACCCTTTAATTAGAATAGTTATAATATATAAAATAAATATTGAAAATGAGCTGGCTAGAAAATCATTATCCTTTTAGGACAAACTTGAAGAATAATTTTATTTCCAATTTTCCCCACCACAACATGATATAAATCATATAAGAAAAAGTGGATTATGTTCTTGAAGCAAGGGTGATATGGTAATATTGCACAATGAGTATATTTTAAGTGTGTGTGTTGGACGACACAAGTCCAAAGCAGACATAGCATATGTAAGACCAACTTCTGTATGATTACCAACTACTAACCCTCACATGGTAAGACAGTTTGTACCTCGACATATGTTCTTTGCCAGAATTAAAATGCTTGTTTTATTGTGGCTACTATCACTTTGTGACATCGAGGTCTCGTCGTAAGGGTCATGTACCTTTTTTAAGTATTAAATAACAAATATAAAAAGTTGTTTCATTTTTTATTAGTGTAAACTTTAGTGTGTAACTGTGTATGTATATAATATACAGCAGATTTAATTTACCGCACTCGTGTTACAACTTTTATAAAAGATATTCTTACATGGTCTGACAGGCAAAGAGAGTTATGGAGATATGAATAGAAAAAATTAGTGAAGGAATCTTTAAGTTTCTTGATTGCATGTGTTGAGAGAAATTTTATATTGTTGAAAAAAGTCCATATGGGTCAATCATGATATTTGGTTGCCGTATTTGTTGAGGTAACTTCGGTGCCCATGTTCTGTTTTGGAAGAAAAAAAAATTCCATACATTATCTATACTACATATAAAGGAAAAAGAGTCAAAGAGGAAAAGTGAAAAGTCAATATTGTTGAAATGTTGAAATGTTGAAATCTTATTAAAAGAAATTATGAATGTAATTAATATTATTATTAAAACACCCCATTACTTAAAAGTACAATGATTTATTCACATTGTACAACCAAATTAAATACAACCAATTAAAACACAAACCGGGTTGACCCGGGACGCTTCAAACCCGACGGGTTGAGCCGGTTTAATTTGACCCATTTTCGACCCAACCTAGAAAGTTGACCCGATTTAAATCGACCTATTTTTCAACCGGAACGGTTCAACCGGTTGAACCACCCGGGTCGAACCGGGTTTCAAAACATTATCCATTACTTAAAAGTACAATAATTTATTCACATTGTACAGCCAATTAAAAACATATCTATCAAATTAAATACAATCAATTAAAACAAAAACCGGGTTGACCCGGGACACTTCAAACCCGGACGGGTTGAACCAGTTTAATTTGAACCGTTTTCGACCCAACCTAGCAAGTTGACCCGGTTTAAATCGATCCATTTTTTGCTTGGAACGGTTCAACCGGTTGAACCACCCGGGTTGAACCAGGTTTCAAAACATTATGTTAAATTTCCAAATCTTCAAACTTTTATTGTTTTTCGTTTATAACCTATAAACTTTTTTTATCAATAAACTATGTGTCGCTATAAAATCCCGTTGCTATGCACGGGTACTCGTCTAGTTATCATAGATGTCCAAAATTTTCACAATGTTAGAAAGATTTGAGCCACCTTCATGTATACTATCTAGTTGGTTAAGTCTTCAAAATGTTAAAACGGCGAGGAAATTCAGACTCCATGCATCACTTTTTGGTGTAGACCGACCCTTCTCCAAATACCTAGCCTAATGTAATGAATATCTTTTCTAGTGAACTTTGATTAAATTTTAGATATAGCAAGACTAATTCCATTTATCTAATTAACTCTGTATTTTTGTGTCATAATATTTCTGATTATTATGTTATTGACTATTGAGGGGTTTTTTTCAATGAATCTAGCGTGAACTTGTTACTATAGTATGAATTTATTAGACCGAACCAAATGACCAAAAATGGATTTCATTATGCTCCTCGACACCTCGACGTATGTCGATGATCTTCTCGTGGATTTACGTATGATCTTTGTGTTTTCGTGTAATTTGCTATTTGTTTCACGTTTGTATACTACGTTTAGCCTAACAATTTTAAATGTGAATTATCAAGTAATAAATAAGAGACCTGTATAGCTTCGTTATTTTTTGATCTAATAAAACCCATAATGAAACGAAGATATGAAGGAAATTGTCAACCAAGTTTTTCCAAGCTCATGGGCCAAGACAACATTTTACCTACTTTAACGGTATTGTTTGTTAAGCAATTATCACTTTTTTTTGTAGACGCAATGAAGATTTGAAATCACCGCTATTTTGCACATGTAATTTAGGTTACTTTTGCCTTTCAAAAAAAATTAGATTACTTTTAGGCTTAACTAGTTAACTTTGCTTAGATTGAGACAGAGAAAGGTATGTATAAATCTAAAGGAAATTTAGACAGATGTTAAAAAAGGATTTCTAAGAATTTAAGTTTAATATAATTAGACGAGTATCTGTGAATAGCAACGAAAATTTTATAGCGACAGATAGTTTTAGTGATAAAAAATAGTTAAACGAAAAATAATAAAAGTTTGAGGATTTGAGGAGTAAACATAATATTTTGAAACCCGGTTCAACCCGGGTGATTCAACCGATTGAACCGTTCCGGTCGAAAAACGGGTCAACCCGACGGGTTGGGTCGAAAAACGAGTCAAACTAAACCAAGTCAACCCGCCGGGTTTGAAGCGTCCCAGGTCAACTCGGTTTTCGATGTGTATTAATAGTTTCTTTTTGAAATATATGTTTCAACATATCCTTATTTAGTTTCAACAGTTCCTTTATTGTTATGCTTTAAGTTTTTGCTTACCTAATATAAAATTTTCAACATTTCACATATTGACTTTTCACTTTTTCACATTGACCATTTTGTATAAATTATCATTTTGCTCATGGGCTTTTCTGGTGATTTTTTGTACTCGTTTAGAGCCCAACCCGCCCGCCCGCCCCCTTTTTTCATGTGAATCACAGCTTAATTTCATAAGGGCTTAAAGCACTTGAGATGAGTCCTCTTTTTACATAGTTAAGAGTATATTTGGTAAACTTAGTTAAAGCTATGAGTTGTATCTGCAAGCTTTGATCATTGGGATGTAACAAGCAGCTAATACCGAAGACCATGTTTGAAAAAATCTGGGACAAACAGACAAAGCATACAATTCAAATCATAATTGATGGCCATGGAATGATTCTATTTGATGACCATGGAATGATTCTATCACGACAATTCAAACATAGAAATACCGAAACAAATATGCAAGAATCACATTTTTGAGTGATGACTGCGGACTGATTGTATCACGAATCTCCGGAAAAGCGCAATTGGGTTGGGTAAGGCAAGTGTAAAACCATGAATGATTCTTTCAAGAATTGATGGTTTAAGTGTACTTTTAGATAGTTTAAGCATTGGTGTTCATGTTCGAAGAACCTACACATTCCAGGCAAAATAAAAACAATCATTAGGCACCTAGGTGGAAACGTTTGAAACGTGGTCCAACTAGTTATTTGGTTGTACACACAAAAGAAACATGACATGACAACATTTGTAATCCACAATGTGGCGAATAATGTTTGGGAATTTTCTCTTTTAAATGAAGCTACAAAAGCACACAAACAAATAGTAGTGTCATGAAGTGATGTGAAAAAGAGGATTATGAACAGAGAGTTGTGTGGCTTGGTATGGAGTAAATTGTTTGTCGCTGTACATGGTGTGGCTCTATCTTGAGTTATCTACGTCTCCGTTTTCCTAACAGCTATGGAAAGCAGCGGTTCTTTATTGAAACACATGTGTCAACGAAGGCGCTCTTTGTTATTCGTTAGAAAAAGAAGTTTAGTGGCTGAAAGGACCGAGTCATGAGGAACGGCTGTTAAATTAAAGGCTGCTCTAAGTTAAGGAAGCTATCTACGTGGCTGTTCGTTATTAAACTAAAAAGGCTGCTAAAGAAGGAACAAGAACCCGTTTGTAGATAGACAGATGAGATTATATGGTATTCAGAATTTCAATTTGGATACGAGTACTTTTGTCTACTACTAAAAAGAAACAAAACATCACTTTGAAGTATACATTTTTGTTAACTATAAAAACCCTCTCATCGATCCTAAGTATAGAAGTACTTGCAAATTTTAACCTTCTTTCCAATAAAATGCCAACCTGTAATAGTAATACAGCCAACATCTTAGCCAATCAACACTCAAATGTCGAAAAATATCATTTTTGAAGCCAAGTTCAACCAGCTTATGTCACAAAAAATATGCCTAAATCGGCACCAATGCAACCTGAACCTATTGAAGCCATGTGAAAAGGCGTGCAGAAAAATATAATTCCCCATATAACACATTAGCAAAGTCCTGGTTTTCTCGTTTATTCTCAACCCGATGGAAGTATTGGAAACTTACAAGGTGAAATGCTTAATTTTACAGGCTTTAACACAATCGTGAATAACTGGTTGGCCTCTCTTGCTGCCACCGAGCTTGAGATGGTTTTTATGAAGTGGCTTTTAGAGCTTCTTCAACTTCCTGTATCTTTCTAATTTTCTAGCGATGTTGGGGGATTGGGAGTGTGATAAATAGGAGTACATGTGATTACGTGAAAGCTTTGTATGCACATTGAATGCTGCTCAAGAACAGATCAAATTGGGACTACAGGAGGCAGGCTCTTAGGAAAGCTAGCTGTTTATTGCTTGGATCAAACACACTTTTCTCTCCAAAAAGCGTGTCCAGTTGTTGGGATCAACATGAATAATATTCGGGTTGTTCCAACAACCAAGTCCACATATTTCAGGCTATCACCCTGTCCTATGCATTATTACGAACTATTGAATCACACGTCAGAGAAGGTTTAATCCCATTATACTTATGCCTTAGGGTAGAAACCACACCAGCAACAGCAATTAATGGATCCACTGGGAACATTGTGTGAGGTTGCAAAGATATTTGATATGTTGGTTCATGTCGATACTGTTTATTTGGGTAAATACTGCTTATTCGGGTACTGCATGTATATGCCCTTTTATGATGGTGTTGAAGGTGCAAGCTCCTTTGGTTTCAACCCTCACAAAGGGTTCCAGAAATTTTTAGATTGTTGTTGTCTTTTGGTTAAACATCGAAATGACATTGCATAAACTCTCAATACATAATTTGAACTTTTGAAAAATAAAGAAAGAGTGTCAAAGCAAGTGGAGGACTACAAAGACTGGCAGATTGCTCTTAGCCTCTTAGTGGTAGTTTTTCATGCTATTAAGTTATGGATGGAAGCAGTGGCGGAGCTTGAACCATTTCATTGGGAGGGCCAAAATCATTGTAACGTAACGTGTAACTAATATCTATGTATAAAAAGCACACACCACGGGTAATGCAGAAAAAAGAGGAGAACTTAGCACTAAAATGATCAAGAATTGCAACAAAGCTCGACAACAAATTAAAAGGTCCCTAGAGGCTGAAGGTGGGCAAGAATTGAGACTCGAACCTAAATACTTAGAAATATCAACAAAATTTAACAAGCAACACAATCATATAAGTAATCTAACTATTCATGGATTAGTAGAGGACTATAAATAGACTCAGTTTGATACCTCCTACAAATTAGGAGAATGAGTATGTAGAACGTTTTTGAAACTGTGACTTTTTCAACATGCTTTTTCATATTACATTTCACTTATTGAGGTACCAAAAGATCAAACACGTATACTTTTTATTCGGAGGAAGTAAAAATAATAACTGCCACTCAGATTTTTGGGGGGGCCATGACCCCTCCCTGCTCAAAGAAGCTCCGCCCCTGGATGGAAGAGAAGTTATGGAGTAACTGGGATAAGAGAGTTTAAGTGAAAACCTGTGAGAATGGCTAAACATTTTGAAGCACTTTTGTAAGCTAACAACAAATTTGAAGCTGTGGTTCCTAGAAAGTTTGCTATGGTCTGTTTCAGAATATTACCATCGGCATTAGCAACCATGGCCAATGAAAGTAACAATGAAGAGCTAAATCGCTTGAAGAAGCAGTTACTGAATCATTGAATGCTACAACCTACAGGGGCGTGTTTTCATGACACACACAGTAATTGAAGGTATTCATGATTCGGGTGGCTATAAGTGCAACTCTTACTGATGAGAAGCATGTTAGTATGCTATAGGATATGGTTAAAGATCATGCAAATGCTCTGCAAGCTAAAATCAGTTTAATCGTTACTATCCTTAAATACTCATTTTGGTGACCTTGCTTTGAAGGAAATCAACCAATAAGAATGTTGTAAGTTGTAGCTTTTGGATATTTAACTTGTACTTCCCTTATGTTCAGCTTTTTTCTTTCTGTTTCGTCAGCATCTCAAGCAATAGACCAGTACAGATATATTCAAAAACACAGTATACAGCTATATGCTTATCTTAATGAGCTTTATTTACAACATAATGAGTTGCCAAAAGCCCAAAACTATTTGTTTCAAATGATGGTGCTCAATTCATTATCAACACACATTAGAAGAAGAAAAAAAGTCATTTTCATTACATATTATTAATTAGTTGTATAGTATTGAATATCGATGCTAACAAAAAATTTATTAATTGTGGGTGTCAGTGACCATCTGAACTTTTGCAACATGCAGTTTTTTAATCTCCATGGGTCGATATTACAAAATCTGTTAAAATATGTATAGTAGTTGGAGAAAACCCTTTTCAGCAATCAGCATTATTTAATATGCAGCCAGATTGGTCAAAACTATATACGTGTTTAATTATTTGATTTATCAATTTTAGGATAATTTAAATGTCATTTCCTCTGATTTTTTAGCAATGGATGAGGTTAATCAATATTTCGACCATCATTAACAGTCCATACCTGAGTGATGTAATAAAAGATGTTTTCAAATACGAATATCAAGTTTGGATATTAAATAATTAGTTACAACATACATATTTGTTTATAAATGAAAAATGATTCGTTGTTTCTCTAACGAAATTTGTCTAGTAATGAAGTCAAATCAATAATACTAGCATGCCTAAAGATTTGTTTAAACACATACACTATTAATGCATTAGTTTGTGAAAACTTTGGTCTTTTTGTAAACACCAGTGGACATTTAATAAGCATGCTGATGCTGGTATGCTAATACTAGGGATATTTGTTGGGCTAGGCTCATATGAGATGCACCTAGTCTTCTGTTGGAATGGGCTCAAATAAACCCAACATTGGGCAACTTGTTTTAATCACAACAAGATCCCATAGAATATTAACTATAAAATAAGCAAAGCTCCATAATCAAGGTGATTATGGCCTATAGATTAACACTATTTGTTCCAATTTAACGGTCACTATCTTTAGGATCGAAGAGAAGTTTACAGGAAATCACCATAATGGTTGTGCATGGACATGTCTATTTGTAATAACCGGAACAGTTCATGAAATCTAACGAAAATACCTCATACGAAGATCCTTGCATTGGACGCATACCCATGTAGTTTGTGGAGGATCCATGCAATAGGAATGAACACAACGATTTTCGCAACTATGACAATGTATCAGAAGTTCCTCTGGCTCACGACAACAACACTGATAGCAAACTGGTCTTGGTGGTGGCTGTTCAACCCAAACAATCAACAAAAAAAACACACAAAGTCAATCCATTATGAACTCTAAAGAAACTTAATCAAGGGTCTACTGTTGACAAGGTTATTTGCTTAAATAGCTAATGTATCACTGGTTAGTTGCAGTAAAGGAGTAAGGACAAAAAGTTACCATATACTGAAGGCTGGTCCGTGTGGATGCTTCACCATGTGGAATAATGTAGACATCAGTAGCAAAAGAGTTGCTTGGAATTGTTTGAGAGTATATTTTCTGATCAGAAGATACAGCTTCCTCCATCTTTTGTATGCTATAAAAACTAGCCTTGCACAAGGGACATGTAGAAACCTTTTTCATAGATGCCTATAAATATAAAGATTATTCGAAATCAAATTGTCATCATGAAAAAAATACAGAAATTAGCAAAGTTACACCAAAAATTGTGTTTGCTCGATATGCTTAGAGATAATAATGAATTTGGTTTTGTATGTAAAATATGGTAATACCGACAAAAAGGTGCAGAATAGTGTGTTTGAGTGCGTCTTTGCCGTTCAAAACATTATAAATAAAATAAAGGAGAAAATAAAACCTTGTGATCTGCCCAGTTCTGTATGCAGGAAAAACAAAATCGGTGTCCACAAGGCAGAACTCCTCTAGTTGAACTAAAATCCGTCCAACATATGACACATGACAAATGAATGGGTGTAGGTGACGCGGGAGCATCTTCCCTTTCGTTAGATTCATCATCAACTTTTGTTGACTTGTCTAAAGAATTCTTGCTCAAGGAAGCTGAGACACCATTGTTACAAACTGGATCTTGAACATCAGAAGTACCCAAATCTTCAGTCTGTTCAGAATCCTCCAAAATCAAATTCCTTCTTTTTGCATAATCGGGTAATCTAGTTTGGTAAAGCCTTCTAGAAACTTTGGACGGCTCGCCAATGTCGACATCATTGTCGTGAATTTCTGTATGTTGGAAATCGTCCTCTGCATCTGAAGAAGATTTCACTACATTATCTGTATTCTTATGCATCAGCCTACGACTTCCTCTGGAGGATTCACATCTGGTAATGTCTCTCTTTTTTTTATTCGCTCGACGTGAAGGGGAAGGACAAGGTAAGTCCTCGGACTGTAAGAAACAGGAACAAAAACAGTGCAAAATTTGAATAAGAACTGCAATAATTTCAACTATTTTCACACATTGCCAGAGAGCCACATAATTTCAACTAAAGTTACCTCTATTCTGCTCAAGCCAAATGAAGGAGATTCATCTAAATCGTATTCATTTGTGAGGGAGACATCCGGTCTTGAGCATCTCTTAGTACCTTTTCTACTCAATCTAGAACGATCCTTATTTCGTCTCTCATCAGAAAGGAGGTTCTGCAATGGAAATAGCATGCATATAATCAGTACTTCAATTTTAGGCGAAAAATATCCAAATAGGGCATTGGATTTTCCGACATTTAATTAGTTCAAAGTTATCAGCAGCCATGATGGCAGGTGAGAAAACCTACACATGCTAAAAGTACTAATAGAAAACAAGGTGCATACACTACCAAGTTATGAGCTAAAAAATGGAAGAAACAGTGGAGGTAATCATTTGGCAACGAGTACAGCTTTTGCAAATATAATTTAGAGAAATACTAAATCCTCCTACAGTCCTACTGATCCTTCTAATTCCCATGTAATTCATCAAAAAGAGTGAGCAAATGGGTCCCAATTCTAAGTGCTTAGATGACCAGATGAGTGACACGTGTAATTAGGATGATGACTAGGAGGATCTAGCAATCATCATGTAATGTATGAGATGTCATTTAAATCATTTGAACGAACTACTTATGCTTTTCAGATAGACATCAGCTTAATAATTTTTTGTTACAACAAATTACAATTTGCAAAATCATCTATCATCTAAATCAGTTATCATAGAAAAGAGCATGTCCTTCAGTCTTACTGATTCTAACAGATCTTTCATACGATAGACCAACCAAAACTTATAATAAAAAAGATACAAAGATCAAGTGGCTCCTGTAAAAATACAATGTCCCAGGTCTTGCATTATAAGTCAGTTAAGTCAGTGTGTCATACTGAGACATCCGAACATATCATCTCTAAACTTCATCAGTTCTTACTTCTTACTGGGAAATATCTCATGCCTATATATTGTCATATTAACCTTACACATCCCATATTAAGTATTTATGACTTAATAACACAATCTCCATAGTTAAAATCACACCATCTGATTTGAAACACCTGTTTTATCACAAAGTAAAAACATAAGGATACCCAACTTTCAGCAACAGTCAAGAGCTCGGATCAAACCTCTTTCAACAATGAAGACTGAGTCCAATCATCATCATCATCAGATTCAACATATTCGTTTGTGACAGAGACGTCCTGTCTCAAGCATCTCATGGTGCCTTTTCTCCTTGATCTAGAAGGATCCTTATTTCGTCTCTCATCAGGATGCAGGCTCTACAATTAATATGGTTTGCAGAATAATCAGTACTTGATTTGCTAGCCGAGAATATATCTAAGCATGTCATCAGACCCAACATCTGGATAGTTTTTCAATTATCAACTGCCATGATTGGGGGAGAGAAAACTGATAACCTATTGCTAAAGGCAATTTGAAAGAATAAGGTGGATGTGCTACTAAGTTATAAACAAAGAAAATTTAAAGAACACTTCACCTGATTATTTGGCGATCAGTGACAACTTTCACCTCTATGCATCGTAAAGAGCAAGAAATATGCAGATAAAATGTATCGCGTTATACACGCCTTTTTAATAGCAAATTTAAACCCCCATCTACTCTACACCTTTTACCCCTAACAGGACTTAAACTTCAACTTCTTGGTATCATACGAATACCGTTAGGCCAAAGGCCCGTTGGTATGGTATTATATATGTAACGCATAAGGTCTTTCATTTATATCAGGTATCACAAAAACAAGTGCTTTACTCTTGCTCATTGCCTCATTCTATCAGGAAAGTTTTCAGAAAATAGACCAAACAAAGATTATAGTAATAAGAAGGAAAAAAAATGATGCTGATATGTCAAGCCTGCCCACTTTACAGAAACTCATAATAGAATAGATACAAAGGTCAAGTGGCTCCTGTAAAAAATACAATTTCCCAGGTCTTGCATTATAAGTCAGTGTGTCATACTGAGACATCCGGAGTTCCGGACATATAATCTCTAAACTTCATCAGTTCTTAGTTCTTACTGGGAAATATCTCACGCCTATATATTGTCATATTAACCATACACATCCCATATTAAGTATTTATGACTTAATAACACAATTTCCATAGTTAAAATCACACTATCTGATTTGAAACACCTGTTTTATCAAGAACTAGTTAAGCTCTGGCACTAAATTCACACAAAGTGAAAACATAAGAATACCCAACTTTCAGCAACAGTCAAGAGCTAGGAGCAAACCTCTTTCAACAATGAAGACTGAATCCAATCATCATCAGCTTCAACATATTCGTTTGTGACAGAGACGTCCTGTCTCAAGCATCTCATGGTGCCTTTTCTCCTTGATCTAGAAGGATCCTTATTTCGTCTCTCATCAGGATGCAGGTTCTACAATTAATATGGTTTGCAGAATAATCAGTACTTTATTTGTTAGCCGAGAATATATCTAAGCATGTCATCAGACCCAACATCTGGATAGTGTTTCAATTATCAACAGCCATGATGGGAGGAAAGAAAACTGATAACCTATTGTTAAAGGCAATATTATAGAATAAGGTGGATTTGCTACTATGTTATAAACAAAGAAAATTTAAAGAACACGGCACCTACTATTTGGTGATGAGTGACAACTTTCACTTGTATGCATCATAAAATGCAAAAATATGCAGATAAAATGTATCGTCTTATACACGCCTTTTTAATAGCATATTCAAACCCCCGTCGTCTACTCTACACCTTTTGCCCCTAACAAGACTTAAACCTCAACTTCTTGGTACTACACCCGAATACCGTTAGGCCAAAACCCCGTTGGTATGTCGTTATATATGCTACGCAGAAGGTCTTTCAACTATATCAGTTATCACAAAAAGAGGTACTTTACTCTTGCTCATAGCCAAATTCTATCAGGAAAATTTTCAGAAAATAGACTAAACAAAGGTTATAGTAATAAGAAAAAAAATGAAGTGGTGGACTAAGAGAAGCTGGTTGGCTAGTGCTAAACA
Organism: Artemisia annua; assembly: GCA_014162995.1. Lineage (NCBI taxonomy): Eukaryota > Viridiplantae > Streptophyta > Magnoliopsida > Asterales > Asteraceae > Artemisia > Artemisia annua. The sequence continues at coordinate 91,206 of LBNU01039158.1, forward strand.
CGACATAAGTTCAGTATAAATATTTTATCTCACGTCAGCACTCAGCAGTTCCTAGTTCTTCCTCAAAGTGATGCCGGTATGTCAGGTCTGCCTACTTTTTTCCATATTACCAAACACTCTACAAACATGTTTTCGGACTTAAATAAACAATTTCCAGTGTTAAAAGTTATACTATCTACTTTAAGCACCTAGTTATCTGAACTTGTTACTCTTTGGCAACATAATCATATAAACAAGACACACATAAATACGCAATTGTCAGCAACAGTCGAGAGGTCACATCTAACCTCTTTCAACAACGAAGACTGAGTCCAATCATCATCTCCACCATCATCAGATTCAACATCGATCACACGGTTTTTGGAGAAGCTTCTGCTCGTAGATGCCTCACCAAATACACTTCTAACTTCTTTAGAAGCTACCGGGATCTCCAACAGCAAAGGCCCAATCACCGCCCCACTGCAAAAAATTAAAACCAAACAAACATATCACATGCCGGAAAAAAAAAAACATCATTATAAATCTATGAACTAATCATACCAATGTTTCATATAAGGCCGCTCCGAGACGCGCCTCCCGTGCTTTACACAATCCTCGACCCATCGATGATTGACCACAATTATTTTCAACTTCCTAGCAAGTTCATATTTCTTTCCTTCGAATTTTCGACAAACCTAATCAAACAACCTATTAACTTACAGTATCATTTCAATAACCAAAACCTTAAAAAATTTATAAAAAAAAAAAGAGTACCGTACCAAATGAGTGGTGGATTGATTCATAGCTCCGACATAAATTGCACCGGATCGGGCGATTAGTTTAATAAGATTAAATCTCTCGGATCCATGGTATCCGCTAACCGTAGCGATAACTGAATCCATGTTTTGAACTACGAGCTAGACACAATGCTAAATTTCAAATAAGTTAGGGTTTCAAAAACACATTGTAATTGTGTTTGTGTATGCGCGTGTGTGTGGCGCGTGGCTAAAAGGCTTAGCGGGAAGATTAAGTTTTTTAAAGATAAGGCACGTTTTCGTTGAATGTTTTGGAGAAAATTGTAAAGCTTCTAGTATTGAATTGCAGTAATATTATTATTACTAGCGTATAGACCCGTCAAATTGACGGGTTTTTAGAAAAGATCATGCAAAAAACAAATAGTGTGTAAACAAAATAAGGAAAAAAAATGAAAGTAATAATTTGAAAATGAGTTTGAGATGGGATAACAATGATGAAAAAATGAGTTTGAGACCCAAAACGACACAGTTGGTGAGTACCCATTTTTCGCAGATAGCATGCTCACGCCTTGTCTCTTGATTTATTTCATTTATCCTTCAATTTTCCTCGAGGCTTAGACAACCATGTAACAATGATACCAATAGACTAACATACTTTATTAATGTCCCCAAAAATTTAAACATGGACTCTAGTTTCGTGCAATGAATGTTTTACATTATAGACACTTAAATATGGGAACACAAAATCATCTAAAATCAAATGACACTTCCACCCAAACATTATATGTAATATCAAGTTATCAGAGTTCTTAAACCACCTTACAAACTTCCCCACGGTATCCCAAAAAACATCTAAACACTCCTATAACAAAATGATATGAAGTATGAACACCCCGAAACAAATGACATTATTAGCAACATTATTAGAATTTAATAAATGAAACGGTGTTTGTGATTTTGTAACAAAATTGACCAGTGATACAAAATTTGATTTTTGACCCATTCACAGCAACATTATTTGGCTTAACAAAGCATCTTTATTTGGCTTCTTTTTCGTGCTCCAATATAGATTGCAACTTCATTTGACCATCTTCTAGCTATAAACAACACAGATACCCAAAACCTACTCGTTGAATTAGTAGCCAATCACTACTTCATGAAACAGAAGGGGTGCAACTTTGTAACGGAATACACAAGTGATGCGATGTTTACTACATTTTAAGCACAATGAACTGTCAATATTTGTGATTATCTGGGGAACAATTCTCTTAATGATTCACAGTTTTCATCGTTGTAGATGTGTAAACAAATATGGTTCTAGCAGTTGCGCAAGAATTAAGTGGCACTAATCATTATGACCTCATGTTACACAAAAAGAAGCAAAACATACAGTTCACCACAATATTCCAGTTAAAGAAATTAACGGGTTTTTAGAAGAATGAATGCTTCAAGAAATTAAGAGTGTGAGTAAAGTAAAAAAACAACGAAGTAAGAAATAACAACGAACGTAATAGGGTGAATTATTCTTTTAAAAGAATAATAAGTAATAAGTCAATGATACTATAAAATACTAAGCTTGTAACTATTAATTTAATAAACGTCCATGCATCTGCATCGTGGCCTCCAATTTTGATGGTCTTGAAAAGCAAATGTATGCAGTGTGCTCTAATTAAGTGATAATCCGATGTCCATTCCGTGAGCATATAATAAGTTCAAAAAAATTTAAGTAAAAAAAGTTTGTGATTGATAATATATGTAAATCCAAAAAAAGTGGCTTATAGATCCGTGGAATACGGGAATTTCTAAAAAAAGTTATTTATTAAGAAGTTAGGTGTGTGAATAAATTAACAAACAACAACGAACATTAATAGATTCCATTACTTTTTGTCAGTGTTAGGATTAAACAATTTGGCTTGTAACTATTAAGAAAATACACATGTATGTATTATCGTCTTCTCCAATTAGTTGATAGTCTTGGAGAGAAAAGTTATCCAATGAACGTCAAAGACTTTAGTCCATGTTCATTCCGTTAATAATATAATAATGATGATAATAATAATAATAGTGATAATAATAAAGGAAGTTATTAATGGTGCATATAAGTTTCATTGGTAACGTTAATCATTTAAATATTTCTTGCTTCTAAGAATTTTAGAACGCTCGTATAACTGCTTCGAATTAGAATCCTGCTGTATATAAGTTATCTTTTTTTATTATTATTATTAACTCAGTTTCTTGGAAAATATTGCATTATATTTAGAGACCTCGTGTGTTGGATTATACAACTGAATAAATAGGAGGGTGCAGAGATGAATACATGTTCATTTAAATGATTAACATTACAAATCTATCTTCTTAGAATACTATCTCAAGTCTAAATACAACGAAAACAGGAATTTGAGGGTCCTTGCAACATGTACATCAACGAAAGAAACTGCTTTACCATCAAACAATTTAAAAAAAATGATTGTAATTAGTAAATGAAGCTCAACTTGAAGGACAAAACTACCTAAAATAGAGTTGTAATAGTTGTAATGATGATAGCAATATAAAGAGACACTTGAGAGAGGTACCCTTGCGAAATGTTGGTCTGTAATAAGCCACTTTGAGTTCAGTTAAAAAAATAGATTTTCAATAATAATCCACTTTGAGTTCGTTTCGATCGTTTGACCTCCTTCTTTAAGTTTGCCCTGTAAGTGACACACTTTGGTTCAGAATAGTACATGTCTACTTTTTGACATTGTTTGCCATAAGTGGTATAAAACCGCTTTCATGCATTACCACGCTATGCTTTTACCACCTTTCTTCCTCTTAAGCATTTCTGCAGAACCAAATTAGACATTAGTCTTCTTTAGAAGGTATGAACAAAAAAAAATGTTAATAACATTATAAAATCTTAGCACAAAAATCATTAGTGGCAATGCATCCATAATCACTTAAGCTGGAACCTTCTAAAAGGATGACACGGTATATTTAACCAAGCGTATACCCACGGTTCAAGGGTAAGGATGTAATTTGATGTAGGTTATACGTGAGTGATTCAAGTTATAAAGGTAATATGAGTAAAGCAAGAACACTTCGCAAACATTATTCTATTAACATAATTTTAGACCAAATAAAACCACAACCTCTATAAAAAAAAATTGCACAAACAATATTTGGTGGACAACCTAACCCTTCAAATTCACACCTGCTTGATAGTTAATCCACCCACCCATTTTGCCACATCTTGAAAAGTAACCCTTTGGAAACTTTGTCTTCGTCATTCAAATTAAAAGAAGTTAGCAATAGTATAACACAAACATAGTACCAATATAGTTGCTTCGCAATATAAAAGGCCATACCCAAGACTCAAAAAGATGTTCAAGTTATCAAGTAATCATATATTTTTCATTCAAATCTATCAATCACAATAAAATGTATTACAACTCAAAATTCTAGTTAGCAAGGCGTCTTTCAAAAACTAATGAAATACCATTTTTTCAGTGAAGAATATATTGCATTCGTTGACATATAATGGACACAACTTTCTATCCATGGTCTCGATTAACAGATAATGAAATACCATTTGTCCCTCATCTACCTTGCCGCCTCTATGAATGGTCATTAACAGATAATGGAGACAACTTTCTATACACTGTCTCGATTAGTTAAGTCAAAATTAACTTAGTCAGACACATTGGACCAAATTTAGAGAATATAATCACGGTATTAAGATTATAAACTTGCATAACAACAGGTGAATGGATATTGTTTAGGCGTCCGTGTGTTGGGTTGATTTGCAAATATATTTTTCTTTTCTAACTAAGCAATTGGATGTATGCATTAAAAATCAGCATTTGACGACTATCGACCCGCTACACTCTGCTAATATATTTTGTTTTTTCTATGTTTGACCTGTTAAAGATAAAGCAAAACCTCCAGGAATAAGTGGGTCCTAGTGCAGACTTCTTTCATGGAGTTAAATCCACGCACAATCTTAGATGCCAAAAATAGTTGTGATGAACTTTCAGTTATATAAAACATTGCATATTCAAGTATTCCGTGCGACTTGTGATGAGTTTGGTTAATTTTGCTTAATGCTTAACTTTATGGTTAGATGGTGTAACATCACATATGAGAAATAGAAGTTACACCTCCACAAGTAAGTAAACAGGTCGGTTTTGTCAACTCAGCCTTCTAAGAGGGTTTTCTTAAGATTAAGCTTATTAGCTGTTAAAATGTATAACTCGATATCCTATATTTTGTTTCCTTTCTTTATGTTCATATGCAGGTGTTCAAGCCCAAAGATCTCTCAGCCCATCTTATGGATAAAGCTCAAGTTCAAGAGAATAGATATAGCCCAACTTCAAGTGAAGCGCGTTTGTTACCGTTGGTGTCCTATCTATAAAAGGAACGCTCCTCTCATAACTTAGGGTTAGGGAAGTTGGATCTGTGTGTTGTGAGCCGTTATCAAAACATCTCTCTCTCATGTAAAGATCTTGAGACTGTTGTCTCAAGATCATAGTTATCTTCTGTTTTTACTTTGTAAAACTATTATCACTTTTAGATAATAGGATCACACCAGAGTAGCTGTGGTGATCTTTTTATGTTGTTTCATTCCGATGTTAAACTTTGATCTGTTTTGTTATGAAAAGCTTTTGGTTCTGCATATTTAGGTTTTTCTACATGGTATCAGAGACAGGTTCTGAATATCAATCTTAAAAAAAAATCTTAGGGTTTTTCAAAATTGATTTGATTAAACCATATTGGTTAAAGTTAATTGGTGTTTTTTATCTCAAAAGGTTTTATCTAAACTGTTCTTACAATTCGCCCAATTTTTGTGATAAACTAGGGTTTCTTTTTTTGGGGATTCTCTCTCTGGCTTCAATTGGTGGATTGTTGGTGTTCCTGGTTCTTGTTGTTGATACTTTGTTGCCTCCTAGACTAAGTGAATCTAGGAGAAGCAAAGGGGTTCGTGGCTTGGAGGTTCTGTTTCTTCCTAGACTAAGTGAATCTAGGAGAAACAGTTCGATTGTGCTGCGGATATAGCTCTGTAACACCTCTTATCCTTTCTTGTTTTTTTATCTTTCATTTAGTTCGTTTAGAATGGTGAAGGATAGGTTCTGGGATTGAGAAGTTTGTGTGGTTGCTGGGATTGATTGTTGTTGAGGAGTTATAAGGAGTTGTTGGTTTTATTTGTTGTTTTTCTTGTGTTTGTGTGGTTTTTTTTATTTTCTGCCATTATGTCTCAACATGGTGATTCTGACAATGAGAGTGTAGCTGACCCTGTCACTCTTATTGGTAAACTTGATGTTAGTAATCCCTTGCACTTGCACCCTAATGACTCTGCTGTTCTTACTGTTGTTTCTGTTAAACTTAGAGGTACTGAAAATTATCAAGTTTGGGCTAATGCAATGCTTCTTGCTCTAGAGAGGAAAAAACAAATTGGTC
>LBNU01039158.1:98354-118615 GCA_014162995.1 Artemisia annua
GTTTGATGATAGTAAATGTTTCTTTGTGAATCAGGATTTGAATCAAAAAACCATTCTGGGGATTGGTAAACAATATGGTGGTTTATACTATTTAGATACTCAAGGTAATAAATGTGATGATGTTCAAAGTGATTATATGTGCTCTCTGTCTGTTTATGATTGGCATTGTAGACTTGGCCACCCTGGTGACCCAGCTCTTGATGTTCTAAAAAACTATTTGAAAATTAAAAAAGGTGACAAATATGAGATTTGTGAAATCTGCCAAAGAGCTAAACAGACTAGAAAACCTTTCTCTTTAAGTGATCATAAGTCTAAAATGCTTGGTGATGTTGTTCATCTTGATCTGTGGGGACCTTATAAGGTGGTCAGTCACACTGGCCACAGATACTTTCTTACCATTGTTGATGATTATACCAGAGCTGTGTGGGTGTATCTTGTTAAATCCAAAGATGAAGTGTTTGAATCTGTAAAAAAATTTTACAACCTGATTAAAAATCAATTCAAAAAGACTGTTAAAGTGTTTAGAAGTGACAATGGGACTGAATTTCAAAATCAAACCTTTAACAAGTTTTGTGATGACATGGGAATCACACATCAAACTTCTGTTGCCTACACCCCACAGCAAAATGGTGTGGCTGAAAGGAAACATAGACATCTCTTAAATGTGGCAAGGTGTCTTATGTTTCAGGGGGGAATTCCATTAAGATTTTGGACTGAATGTGTTCTAACTGCTGCCTATCTTATTAACAGACTCCCATCTTCTGTGCTAAATGGAAAATCCCCTTACCATATGATTTATAATTCTTGTCCTAATCTCTCTCATATAAGAATGTTTGGTTGCCTGTGTTTTGCTACTATTCTCAATAATCATGATAAGCTTACCAGCAGATCTGAAAAATGTGTTATGATGGGTTATTCTGGTTCTCAAAAGGGATACAGGCTCTATAGTCTTGATAGATGTCAATTCTTTGTGTCTAGAGATGTGGAATTCTTTGAATCCATATTTCCTTTTAAGGAATCTATTTCCAATGGTGTTCAAAATAAGCATATTGAATCTGATGTCCTTCATGAAAACAATCTGTTAACCTTTTTTGATCTAAATGACCCTGAGCTTCCTAATGATGAAGAGAGAGATGTGACTAAACATAATAGTGACCATGAGTCACAAAGTGCTGGTAGCCCCTCTGCAACTCTAGGTGACAATGTTCACACTGATGATTCACCCACTGGATCATCTAATAGTGACATTGATGCCAGTTTGCATGAAGCTGAGGCTGCTACACTTGCTGATAACACTAATTCTGAAGGAAATGTTGATGTCAACATAAATGCTCAGGACACTCAAACCTTAAGAAGATCTTCTAGAACTTCTGTGTTTCCCAAAAACTATAATGACTTTGTTGTTAAAACTAATGTTAAATATGGTATTGAAAAATATGTTGGGTACTCCAGATTAAATGGAGAAAACTTCTGTTTTGTCACACAACTGAATAAGAATTGTGAACCCAAGTCTTTCCTTGAAGCATCTCAAAAACCTGTTTGGGTTGATGCTATGAATCAAGAAGTTACTGCCTTAATTGAAAATGACACTTGGGAGGTTGTTGAATTACCCATAGGAAGAACTGCCTTGAATTCCAAATGGTTGTGGAAAATTAAATATAAATCCACTGGGGAAATAGAAAGGTACAAGGCTAGACTTGTTGCCATGGGTTGTGGGCAAAAAGAAGGGGTTGATTATGAGGAGACTTTCTCCCCTGTTGTTAAAATGGTCACTGTGAGATGTGTTCTTAATATTGCTGTTTTGAATTCTTGGCCCATATTTCAACTTGATGTTAATAATGCTTTTTTATATGGTGAACTGGATGAACCTGTTTACATGAAACCTCCTCAAGGATTTTATGTTGGTAACAAAAATCTTGTGTGCAAACTGAAAAAATCCATCTATGGCCTTAAACAGGCACCCAGGCAATGGAATGCCAAACTCACCTCTGTGCTTATTGAAAATGGATTTAGTCAAAGCAAATCTGACTATTCTTTGTACACTAAATCTGATAATGATGTGTTTCTTGCTCTGCTTGTGTATGTTGATGATATTATTGTGACTGGAAACAATCTTGATGAAATTGAGAAGTTTAAAATGTTTTTGAAAAGTAAATTCAAGATTAAAGATTTGGGAAAGCTTAAATATTTTCTTGGAATAGAAGTGATTGATACTGATAATGGAATTTGTCTGAATCAGAGGAAATATGTGCTTGATTTGTTGTCAGAATATGGTATGCTTGCCTGCAAACCATCTAAGACTCCTTTAATGGCTAAACTTTCTATATCTAACATTGCCTCTGATTCTGATCCTGCTCTTGTGAACATTGTTGATTATCAAAAGCTTATGGGAAAACTTATATATTTAACTCATACCAGACCTGACATATCCTATACTGTACACTGTCTCAGTCAGTTCATGCACTCCCCTTTAACTTCTCATTTGAAAGTTGCATTTAAAATTCTGAGATACCTCAAAGGATCACCTGGTCTTGGCATTCATATTGCCAAAAGTACTGGTGTATCTCTTAAAGGATACTCAGATGCTGACTGGGCCAAATGTATAGTCACTAGGAAGTCTGTGACTGGATACTGTGCTTATATAAATGAAAATCTTGTCTCTTGGAAAAGCAAAAAACAAAGCACTCTCTCTAAATCTTCTGCTGAGGCTGAATACAGGGCTCTTGCATCTTTAACCAGTGAAATCATTTGGATTTTGAAAATCCTTAAAGATTTGCAATGCATAGATCTTCTACCTGTTGATCTACACTGTGACAGTAATGCAGCTATCAAAATAGCTGCCAACCCTGTATTTCATGAGAGAACCAAACACCTTGAAATTGATCTCCACTTTGTGAGAGAAAAAAATCCTAAATGGTGTGGTTAGAACTGTGAAAGTAGATTCAGCAAATCAAATTGCTGATATCTTTACTAAAGGGTTGGACATTACCCAGCATCAATCTCTTGTGGGCAAACTGGGGATGATTGACATTTTTGGGATATCGAATTAAGGGGGGATGTTAAAATGTATAACTCGATATCCTATATTTTGTTTCCTTTCTTTATGTTCATATGCAGGTGTTCAAGCCCAAAGATCTCTCAGCCCATCTTATGGATAAAGCCCAAGTTCAAGAGAATAGATATAGCCCAAGTTCAAGTGAAGCCCGTTTGTTACCGTTGGTGTCCTATCTATAAAAGGAACGCTCCTCTCATAACTTAGGGTTAGGGAAGTTGGATCTGTGTGTTGTGAGCCGTTATCAAAACATCTCTCTCTCATGTAAAGATCTTGAGACTGTTGTCTCAAGATCATAGTTATCTTCTGTTTTTACTTTGTAAAACTATTATCACTTTTAGATAATAGGATCACACCAGAGTAGCTGTGGTGATCTTTTTATGTTGTTTCATTCCGCTGTTAAACTTTGATCTGTTTTGTTATGAAAAGCTTTTGGTTCTGCATATTTATGTTTTTCTACATTAGCTTATGTATCTTTTGGAAGCTTTATTAAGGAAGGTTATACTTAATAGTTTATTTCTGTTTTAAAAGTCATATTAAATAAACTTATATAAACACTTCCAAATAACTTGATAGATTGAAAAAGTATACAAAGTTGGTAAACTCCTCAACTAAGCTAATCCCAAACGCCCTATAATATATGTATCTTGTACGCAAGAGGTTCTCAGTAGTGCCACCAAGGAGCGTGTTATTTCTTTAAACCAAACCTAATGTGCATTGATCAATTAAGAAATTTTGATACTCATCCAAAGGTATTGGCCATGGCTCCTGAAAAAAGTGATCGGACCATAATTTTGATTGATAAAACAACCCCAATGTGTTACTTCTAGGCATGATCTCTTTACACCCGCATATATACTTAGATTTTTGACATTTACTTTTCGTCCTCCTAAGTTTTAAAGGAATTGCAAACTTAACTTTGTTGTGTTGTTTTCTTAATCCACGTTTTTGAAAGATTCTACACAACACAAACGAATCGTTCACTCCAACGCCCAACAAGAATGACAATCATTTCAGAACAGGAATCAATACTTTTCTTATGTTGTGGTAAAGATAAAGCATGTATCTTGATATCTCTTATGGCATATCAAAAGAAAATCACATATAATTTTATACCTGCTTTCCAATTTGAATACTTAGACGCCCAACCGGAACCTTGATTCTACTTACAACCCATTTCTTAGCCTGCTACTTAACCCATGAATCTACTTTTGCCATTAATTGTTAGAAAGTTAGGGCCATAAGGGTATCTTGTAAACACGGTACCATCTTCAGAAACAACGGGTCCAGAGAAAAAGACCTCGCACGCACGGCAACCTAAAATTGCAACTATGAAAGTTTATTACAATTAGCCAAAGGTAGATTCAAGGGTGTTTGGGTAAGCTTTTTTTAGGCTATAGCCTTTAGTTAATTAAGCACTTTCTGGTGTTTGGGGAATTTTCACATATCACACTTTTACAGCCATAAGCTAATCGAAACAGCATAAGATGTATTATTTTTTGATAAAACAATAAGCTAATGAGCATTTTTTTTTCCTAAATTAGTGATAAGACTTCATATGCGATAACCAATAATAAGTTTGTAAAAGTTTAACTTCAAATGATAACACAAAATTGTGGAAATTTTGTGGAAATTTGGAGTATATTCGATTTACCTGTCTAAGAAAGACATGTCTCACAGCAGAATTAATATACTCTTGGACTGTTCCCCACAGGTTGTCATATATTTTTCCGTGAACTTCATTGAATTAGCCAAAGGTAGTTTCAAGTTGTCGTCTTACAGCAAAATATGCGGCTACAACATACAACATCGGATAGTGCCACCCGTTCAAGCATCAGGGTTTTCTCAGAATGGTTGTTGGCCATTGGAAATGGTAACATAGGTTACCCTGATGAAACATACCCGGAAAACACGGCATGGGTTCGGATTCCTGATGAATACTGTATTGAAGATGCAGAGTCAGGTTTACCTGACCTAATTAACTTTATATACGATGACGAAACACTCCAAAGACCTACGCCTGAAATGCTCCAACAGAAAACGATTGTCTGCCCGAAAAATGAAACCGTAGACATGATAAATGCAAAGATCCTGGAAAGTGTGAAAAATGAGACTCGCTGCTATACAAGTTATGATCAGGCAACACCTCGCATGAATGATGGTGGTGCCACGGAGTTGCTGTACCCTCCTGAATATTTAAATACACTGGAGTTTCCAGGCATGCCGCAACACATGCTATGCTTGAAAACCGGTGTTCCTATAATGTTATTACGTAATATGAACCTAATGGGAGGTCTTTGCAATGGAACACGATTGATTGTTACACAACTCCTACAGAAAGTTATTGAAGCGAGAATAATTACAGGAACCAGGGTATCTCAGAAAGTTTTTTTTGCTGAGGATTTTACTCATAAGCAATGATGATAGTATTCCATTTACTTTCAAAAGAAGGCAGTTTCCGGTGAAGCTTTGTTACGCTATGACCATAAATAAGAGTCAAGTGCAGTCATTAAATAAGATTGGCGTGTACCTTCCACAACCAATATTTGGTCATGGGCAGTTATACATCGCGTTATCAAGAGCTACATCTCCTAACGGTTTGAGAATACTTATCAGACAACACTCAGACCATGAGCGTAACACAACAAAAAACATTGTCTATAAAGATTTTCTAAATAAAATAATGGTACAACGGCCTCATATTCTTTGCGCCCTTAAACTCTCAAATACTTATTTAAAATTGCAGGTCTTTAAAAATGTGTTAGGTTTGTTTCATCACTACACTAATCTTAGCTTCACACAGGCCTTAGTTACTTCAGTTCCTAATGTTTTAAGTCCATTAGTCAGTGTTGTTGTTCATTTTATAATTTGAATTTGTTATTGTAGCTTATTAGTTATAGCAGTTTCTAAGCTATTGCCTGTCGTCTGCCAAGTATAACATGTATACCTATCTGCATTAATTGGCTTTATGCTGTTGTGGCGAAAAACGATTCAACCTTATTTTATGAAACCTATTGTGCGTATATTCCATCCCTTTTGTCAATCTGCTATTAGAAGTGCATTACAATGTAGTTACATGAAACTGTAAGTATGCATACTAATTAGAAATTCTCCTTCGTTTGATAATGGCCTAATCTATAGATAGAAAGCCTTATGATGGTTTTAAAATTTCGGACATTGCAAATTTTATGCATCCTATTTAACCTTTAACATGCTTATAATATTTACTATATGCGTGACATACTCAAAATTATATGTCAGACTCATTGTCAGACTCCGTCCGTTCTTTTGGCTAAATTAACACACATGTTTATAGGCAAATGGCGACAACCACATATATTGATTCATCTTCAAAAGTTGTTGGCAAAACAGTTGCCAGGCAGCGGGAGCTAGCTTATTTTACAGACCTTAATCCTGCAGACAATAGCAAGAAGTGAGAGTTTATCATAAATGGACAGCAATGGAAGTTTCAGTCTTACAGCTACACGGTTCTCATGTATATTGCTAGACAAAAAGGTATGCAATTGCTATGTTAGTTAATAAGTATAATTATATTATGATTTCAGAGGTACCTGGTGTTTGTAATTACCATATAACAATTTGTGCAACAGGGTTCTGAAGACAATGCCGAATTAAAAGACAAAGAACGCTTTAAACGTGATTTACAGATAAATTCCGTCTACAGAATTCAAGGTTTCGGTTTTCAGAAGACAGACAAATGGCAAAAGACGCTGGATAATGATATAACTCTTGCTTTTGGCAAGTATACACAGGTTGGCCTTTTACAAGACGACGACTTTCCACATCACTGTTTCAGCTTTGCTACTTTGATGGTGTCTTAGTATAGTAGCACGGTTTGATAATATATTAGAATTGTATCGGCAGATAGGTAATGCTACCTTACTGTGGTGGCAGGTTTTGATAGTGTATTAGACATATGGTTTTTGCTAATATTATAGCATAACAACATGCTTTCTAATAATGACCATTTGTGCATAACATGGAGTCACAAACATAGACATACCTGAACTGTATGGACATTTCTTCTTTACAAACTTAAAGCCAAACCAAAAAATGCAGATGACAGACAAATAATAACACTAATACTTATATTGCATTCACATAAACAATCCTATAAAACACACAGTTACAAGAGGAAAAAAAAATTATCACTGCACAAGTTTAAACTACCCAATAATGTATCTCTTTTATGCAAGTTTAGTTCCCCTCAATCAAATAAATTAGCCCTTCCGTTTAGATACCGTTTAGATACCGATTACAACACGAATGCCCAAAAAAAAGTCATAAAAAAGCCCTGCCGCAACGCGGCGGGCAATGAATCCCTTGTTAATAACCATAAATACGAAGATTTCACTCAAAATTAGTATTCTCTTCATCCTATAATAAGAGTGCACTTTTCATATGCACAAATTTTAAGAAATATGAAACTAATTTAAAAATATATATATATATATATATATATATATATATATATATATATATATATATATATATATATATATATATATATATATATATATATATACACACACACACATTACTTTTACTTACTAAATTCACTTTTAAGCGATTGAAATATAAAATAACACTTATTATAAAACAATCCAAATATAAATGTAAACATTAATTATGGGCGAAAGAAGTACTCCTTCCATCTCAAAATTATTGTCATGATAAAAAAATCGCACAGTTTAATAAAAGTGAGACAATTATAAATTTAAACCAGTCAAATACAATATTCCCCCGTTAATTTTTTTATTACTTAAAATGGAAAGTGGATAATCAATTTTTAGACATCGAAAAAAAAGGACTATAATTTTATGACAAAGTGAGTTAGTGAGTAGTACTATCGATATACATTTGTCATTGACTTCGTCCGGGGCATGTGAACCATATATATTGTTATAGGGCTGAGCATCGGTCTAAGACCGGACCGACAAAAATCGAACTAGATCGAGACTGAATTATACCAAAACCATGGACCAAGGACCGGACCGAATGTATTCGGTCCGGTCCGGGTTGATCCGGTTCAGTTCGGGTTGGTCCAGTCCGGTCTGGTCCTTCAGTCGGTCCGGTCCAAAAAGGCATTATTGGTCGGTTTGTACGTAAGACCGGACCGAACCGCACCGAGATCGAAATAAGGAAAAGATGGGACCGAGATCGGACCGTTGGTTATTCGGTCCGATCGGTTTTTGGGTCTGCGATACTCAGCCCTATAGTGTCATGTCAAAATTACTTTTTAGCTTATTTTAAAGGAAAAATGGTTTTAAAAGTCTTTCAATAGAGTGTAAGGTATCAATTGGTGTCGCGGGTAAAGTGTTGTCACCTTAGCACTTTTTCTCATAACACCACGATTTATCAAATCAGACAAAACAACCCTCCGTATTATAACACAAGAATCGCGTGCTATGAGACACCCTCTGACCCACATATAACTCATTAAAACACAAATAAAACACAAAAAAAATAAATATTAATAAAATAACAATAATAATAAAATGCGGGACTATTTGGGCTGGTGGTGACGATGCTAAGCACGAAAACGCCACATCCGGTGTGGGTCTCGCGTTTTGGTGAAAACACCACCCCACAAATTAAGGTACCGAGAGCTCTTAACATTAAAATAGGCTCCCTCTCCCTCAAATGAGAAAATGGTTTTAAAAGTTACTATAATTGTTCTATATAGGTATAAAACTCCTTTAATATAACCCTTCTTATGTAAGTCTATCATTTTTCAAATTGTGTTGTTATTGGTATACCTCCCCATCTGTACCCTTTTTACATTATTCTTTTTTCTTAACAGGATAAAACAGTTTTTTATGAGTTTAAGTTTCTTATCTTTTGTCTTTTAATACAGTTGACTTGGCAAAGTTTACATTTGATATTTCGTATTTTCTCTTCTTTAGCTTTATAATAAAATAAAATAAAATAAATAAATTAAAAAAAAAAACAAAAAAAACAAAACAACTTAATACTAAATAAATAAGGGGTAATGAAATCACTTTAAGTGGATATGTGACCTTACAAGTTTGGTCAAAACAACTCATTGAGCTTGTTTTAATTTTACCTTTTAGTTATCATGAACATCGAATACTATCAAATTAACGCCAAGGATACACGTACACATGTGAAAGGGAACATCTTTTGTGCTTCGTCAATGTTGGTGCAACTATGAGTCTATGACTCCATAATAAATCACACTTTGATAAGCGACCTTTCTTTTGGTAAGTATTTGATAAGGGGCCGTACTTTGAAATTTACATGGGACTCATCTTTGACATTTGTGAACAACAATTCAAGTTTTACACTGTGTTCTCAAGTTGAGTAAAAAGGAGGAAGGAAAGTGAAAGTTATAATATTAGTTGTGTTCTCAAGTTTTATTATAGAAATGAAAAGGAAAGTAAATGAATGAAAGTGGGGTTATTTTGCTTTAAAAACTTTCACCCCACTTTTGGGGTGAAAGTTTACTTTACTTCATTTTTCTTACTTTACTTCCTCTTTCTTTAGTTTACTTTCACTTTTCCCTTCTTTTTTTTTGAAAACACAGTGTTAAAATTACTTGGGACTCATCTTTGACATTTGTGAACAACAATTCAATTGATAAGCGACCTTTCTTTTGGTAAGTTTCCACCATAGTTCTTATTTCTTACAACAACTATGTGTAGTGTTCTCGAGTTAAGTTTTGAGATGAAAAGAAAAGAAATGGAAATAAGCATAAAAGATTTTGTGTTATCAAGT
This sequence comes from Artemisia annua, assembly GCA_014162995.1. Lineage (NCBI taxonomy): Eukaryota > Viridiplantae > Streptophyta > Magnoliopsida > Asterales > Asteraceae > Artemisia > Artemisia annua. Next base: position 108,166 of record LBNU01039158.1, read on the forward strand.
TTTTTTTTTTTTTNTGGAAGGAAGATTTGGTGTGTTTTTACTATAAAATATTCCTCCCACTTTTGAGCGGAAGAGGAAAGAAGAAAATAAAATTCTCTTCATTTATTTTCTCATCAATCTTTTATCTTCTCTTCTTTTACATATTTAATTCAAATCTCCTAGATTCCAGTTTTGTCTCAAGTTTCTGACGAGCTTAAAGAGAATAGTCTGAAAACGACATTTATGTACGACGTTAGAAAAAATAGTTACTCGTAAGTTAAACTTTTATAGTTTACACTTTACACTATTTTTATGCTTATTATATGGTGTTTGGGTTTAGCTTTTCATTACACTTTACACATTTGATATCGATGTTTGGTTTTTGTGTTTCAATATGGATTGTAAGCTTATATTTGCTTGTAAGCGGTGGGAATGTAGACGTCGGTTACAAGGTATGCACTTTAAAAGTAAATTTTTGAAATTTGTTAGTTCATCAAATTTTAAGTAGGGTAATACCTTACATTTAAAAGGTAACTAATACTTGTTAAATTTTTTATAGATTAAAATATTAGGTAAACGTATATATCACGATTTCTAGTTCTCACAACTAAAAAGGCTACAACAACACGTGGCCCAAAACAAACATTCTATAACACAAATAAGTAGGAGAGCCCGTTGCGTTGCGGCGGGTATTTTTTAAGTAAATTTTTTGGTCTGTTTGGTTATACTGATTTACTTCTAGTAATAGTTGTAGTATAGTCCTTAAATGCAGAGGATGAATGAATTTGGCATAGAAGTAGTAGTATATGAGATGCGTACACTTTACATATTGTGCATAGATACCCTATTTTGTTGCTGATATTTAGTAAGTTAAGGATGTGAATACGATTCTGTGATGGCAGTTTGTTTGTGAATAGTTTTACACATACTTGTTTTAGTTTATTTGACGGATAAATTTTGTGACATGCAAAAAGTATTAGTAAGTGAAAATTTGAGGTCTTTTTAGCAACTTTACATATAGTTGGAGGATATGGTTTGTCCCTTTTTTTTCCCATCCTTTATCTCCTTGTTACTTTCCTTTTCTCTGTTACTCTTCCATTGTTTATTAAAAAAAAATTGTTTAGTAAGTGTCGTTGAGGAAATGATTCTTTACTCGGTACATAGTTGGTTGTATCGCAAAAGAACTAATTATTTATCCGCTAAAGAATTGGTTGTCTATTTCTCTTCGCTCGAGACTCCCTCATATAATATATAGAGAGAATATACAATTGTCAACAATTGTATGCGAGGCTTATGAATAGTAGAAATAAATTAATATTTAGACAAAAATACACCGTGGTCCCTGAACTTGTCCAAAAACATCGCCCTGCCCTCTAAGTTACAAAATCGTCGCCATGCATCCAAACTATGTGTTTTTTAGGCCGAATGCGTCCCTTGAACCGTTTGGGCTCGGTCAACGCACGTTTTCTATTCTAGTTCGGGGGCATAATAGTCCATTCACCTTTTAACCATTTGCCAACCCAACATAAACCCGACATTCAATTTTAGGGACGAAATGTGAACTTAACTTTGACATTTGAGGTTACCTTCTCCGATACGCTAGCTCATATTGCGCGCGAATCAATAAACCCACCCACCAAAACCCCTATGCCCACCATAATTACACAGACCTATTGAAAAACCAAATCCAAACAAAAAAAACCTCATTTACTGAAAATCCAATACGAAATCCAAGCCTTCATTTTTCATTAGTCAGTAAATCTTAACTAATTCCAACAATACCATGTCGTTAGAAAGAAATGTTATCAACTTCATGCCGGATTATATTAGCAACATGCCGGATAACGTAATGACAAATATTATGAATCGTTTGCCACTAAAAGAGGCGGTGGCGACATCTACTTTAGCGAAAAACTGGAAGTCTAAGTGGACTTGGCTCACCGATGTCCTAGTTGATGAGGATTTCTTTTACTTTTTGACAAATAAGTTTGATGGGAGGCATGTGACTAGATTGCTGCTTCAGCTCAAAGGTCCCATAAGAAGGTTTGTTTTCTCTGTAGAGCCTAAAACGTTCTTTGAACAAGATGACTTCAATTATGAAGATGTACATGATTGGCTGTTGTGGTTGGGTTATCAAGGAATTGAGGAGCTCATTATTCGAAATCGGTATGCTGAACCAGTTATTTTGCCAACCCAAATGTACACTCGTTTCGAGTTGAAACATCTGGAACTTCATTGGTGTACTATTCCTAGTTTGGCAACTTATGAAGGTTTCCCAAATCTCTTGATCTTATAATTGTTATCTGTAAACGTTAAGACCGGTACAATTTAGGACTTTATAGCTGGTTGTCCCAAAGTTGAGTCTCTTAAAATGAATCGTACTGATTCTAACGAGATGAGACTATTGGTCATTGCACAACTTGGGAATTTGAAGAAGTTGTATTTGTCATTCGGTCGTTGGAACCAGGTCAGCACAATCGCAACTTACAGTATGTTTCAGCTAAGAAGTCTTCCAAAACTTGAGTCTCTTACACTGGATTTTGCGGAGTGTAGGGTAAGACCAATGTTGAGTTTCACACCTAAAATTACAAAAAATTTAAAGTAATGTCTAATACTTATGAAATGTAATGTTGAAAGTCTAATGAAAATTCGATCTATTGTAGTTGTTGGAAGAAGGTAGCTCATCGATGAATGTCCCTGTCGCATTTATATCCCTCAAAACTTTAAATCTATCCGGAGTCAATTTTGGGAACAAAGCAATGGTGTCATTCATCGTTCAAATGATTCTTGGAGCTCCAAGAATGCAATCACTAGAAACTAGAGTAAGTGGAATGCATATGAATCTAATTAATCATCATAAATTTCCATGGTTGTGCATCACAATACTATCTCAATTTGCAGGCTTCATTGGCAACTGATCAACATATGGAAATTTTTTCATTAGATTTAGGCAGAAACAGAATGCTACACAACTAGAGAGTGTCGTGTTTCGATCTTTTCCTAGATTGTCCATGAATTAACAGTAATAAAGTTTGTGCTTGCTTGTTCACCCGTGCTGAAGAGGATTTATATCAGGCTCAGCAATTTGAGTGTTGATGAATATGAAAATGTGAGGATGAACTGGGAGTTGGCTAGAGAGCTGTTAAAAATGCACCGAGCTTCTTCCACAGTCGTAGTGGAATTCTTCTGGTGTTTGATGTTTATGTATATCTTATGTAACCAATGACAATTAACCTCGTATTTTCTTGTTCCTGTTAGATTATATGGTTGCATTAACGTTTATGTTGTTAAAAAATTGCCTAATTTTGGTGGTCTTATGGATATGGCAATTTGACTTTTGAAGGTCAAACTTATTACTTAAATTTGTATTTGTAGATGAAACTTTTAGATACTCCAAATTGTAACTTTTAGAAAGTGCTAGTTGAAAGTAGCATATACATAAATCTATAGAAAGCAACGTCGCAATTCATGAGTCCAATTGAAAATGGCATACTTGAATTTTGACTATCTAAAGTCAAAATTGGGAGAGTTTTATGCTATACCAACGGGGGAGTGTTTGGAATATGAATATGTTGACTTATAAAGTCAACATATTCCACAATCATAATTAACCATAAGTTATGCATACATATATTGCATCCTAGTTGGAAAACATTGTTAATGGACAAACCCATACGGTTTATCCAACACAAATAGATACAAAACATTTCTCTAAGCATTGTTCAAATTTTTTGGTTGCCACCAATCAACCGTACATACAATTCCACAAAAGATGTTTAAAACATGTCATTGATCCAACTGTAAAGCTCCAACAGTAGTTCAACATACATCAAAGTGTAAAACGCTTTGTGCCCTGTTAGTTTCATCACTTAAAAAAAGCGGAGCATTGAACCTTGACCAAACCGTGCTTCCGCCCTTAACTCCCTGAAACTTTTGGATGAAACAATAGCACTTTCCTCCTCAACATCCCTTGACCATCTTGAATTGTTCTCTCACGCATGTCGAACACTTTCCGTATCGATTTATGCTTCACAACAGCGATAAGGAACCCATACAAGTTGTACTTGTTAACAATTCGTGAGGGTATAAACTGTTACATAACAAAGAAAACTAATCAATAGTTTGTGATGGGTTGCATCTATAAGACATTATGATTCACCAAACTTTGTATAAGACACACAGTATCTGATAAAAATGACATCTATATATCTTATTAAGTAACCATGTAAACAATGCATAAAGGAAGTATAGCAAAGTTTTAAAATACTTACAAGTCGTCCATCTCTCCAGAAGCAGACAGTCTTCTTCCTATAGAATGCCATTTCTTCGTGATCATGGACTGTGTGAAACGACCAATTACACATCCAATTCATCCGACGGGGTTTAAAATATGAATATAATATTAGATACTTAGTTACATATAATCCAATAAGTTATACTGCTATGATATACTTCATGTAGTTATAGTGAATAAATTAAAACATACCATAGTCATGTGGTTAGTGACATAGGGCATTCATGGATATGTTGGTGCTGTATGTCTCCACTGTTGAGATGGCCTCTCCATCATGTTCAAACAACATTACATTAAACTCCTCCCCCGGGACAACATGATTAAACACCATCATCTGACCAGGTACCATTTTCAAGTCTTTGGCTAGTCTCTCCCAACCACAGCCAAAGAGGTACCTGTGGACATATCGATCATAGCAATCCTTAAAACTTTGCACACTAACTTCATACTCAATGGTGTTACTAGTAATTATGATCGACTCTGTAGGTGTTGGACCATGCAGATATGCTAGAAAATCTTCTGGCAGTGACTGCTCAAACATAAATGTGTCTGTCACTCGCACTAAACATCTCCAAAACTTAGCACTTTCTGGTTCATAATTATGTAACTCATCCCAATTCTCATTGTAGGTAGCTACATAAAACACATCCTCACTGTCACACCCTGAATTTACCTGTAAAATGGCAGCGGAATTGAATTCCTGGGTGTAACGATCATGGCATCTCATACAAGGTTACATTGAACGACCTAAAGTGTCGTTTTGTAAATACAACGTTTGATCATTTTATTTAAAACATAAAAGTTTACAACATAGGTCCCAAGTAGTTTTACACATTTATTGAAAATAAAAACAACAAGATCAAACGATTCATAAGTGCATTGAAATAAAACAGTGAGACGCGTCGACCCTCGACTCCATGTTGGTCCAATGCATGTCACATGTTGTTACATTAGTTACCTGAAAATACATTGCTAAAAACGTCAACAATATGTTGGTGAGAAATCATAGGTTTATAAAAATGAATGTTATACGGAAACCATAAGTATATATGTATGACTACCCGTCACATGATAAATGAAAAATAGTACAATAGCCCTTAAGCTCATGACCCCGAAGCTTGACTGTATGTAATGCCCCTAAAGAGTGTTTTGCCAGACACTCTAATATGAATAAAAATGAAATGCATCCGCTTGACTGTCGGTAACCCCAACACGGATGGAGGCGTCACCCTCAATAGATCTATCCACTCACTCTCGCTTATGCACAATTAACGGTTCATGATAATAGGGGAACTTTCATAGGCAATGTGGTAACTTAAGCATTGTACTTGGATTTGTATACTTAGGTCCGTACAAAAATGGAACAATGTATTCTCCCCCGTGGGATTTGAAAAACAATAAAAGAATGCATACGGGGCTATGAAAACTCACCTCAAGGAATGGTACAAACGGGAATGTATGAGCTGAAGAAATGAGGTGCAATCTCCTAATCGCAACCTAAAATGAATGCAAGTAATCTAATTTAGATTATGAAATGGGTTCATGTATGCACTTGCACTTATAATCTATACCACTCGTTTTGTATTCCAAAATATGTATTGTTGTCGAAAATATAATTTATATCTTCGTATAAGGTCATAGTGAATATTACATGTTCATATAGTTTAATAATGTTATACAATAGTTATATAGTGAAATATAGATTTTAGACGTAAAATATAACACTTAGGAATTTTTGAAATACGGTTAAAAATGGCCTCGGAAAACTAGTTGTAAATCAGTGAATATTGAGAGTTAGGAAGTAAAATTGGTATTTTTGGAAAGCTTAGCACCAAGCCTAAATATGTTCAGGAGTGAAGTTTTGCTCAAAGTGTCTAAATTTTATGCTAAATGGTCGAGAAGTATGGTGTTTTTAGGCTAAAGCTGCCATTTCTGGGCAGTTTTTATGAATGTTTGGATAGCTGTAGATTACTTAAGTCCAAATGACAAACGGCTTTTTTGATTTGAACTAGGCCCAAGCGTGCTGCTAAACTTTTGTTCCTTGGAGTCCAAAACTCCCAAAACTGAGTCACATCTGACGGGAAACATAGCTCTCAACATGGGTTTTGTTTCTGGGTATCACCTTAGAAAATTTCTGGGTAACGCCAGTGCTGGTGGTTTATTAGTGAAAATAATAACTTTTTCAAAAAATCAATAAACTAATTCGTGTATACAGGCCCGATTCTCAAGTTCTTTATATGCCCCGCGAAAAGGTAAAAGGTATCCTAACACATCTTCAATAGTTTCAGGCAGTTTGAAAAGGTCCCTAAGGCTCGTTTTTGGGCGCAAGTAAATCGTAGCATCAGCAAACCCAAATTTCCGGAAAATGTATAAGTCTAGTAGCATTTTGTTTTTGGCATAACTTCTTCGTTATAAGTCCGTTTTTAGCGATTCAAAAGGCCATAGTTTCGTCTAAGGATGTATTTTCTATCTCTTGGGTCCAAAATTTACCAAAACTCATTGAATTTTTCCAATTTTTAAAATAGGGACAGTAGGTTAACATATGGTTCCAAAAATGATTTTACCTAGTTTGTACATGTCCAAATCCACTACTAACAACATCAACTCATCCCTTAATCTACCATACACCTTCTTAAGGTGTCATGGGTTCCCTAGCATCACCATTTCAACCATTTCTCCAAGGTTTCATAAGGAATCCATTTTACACATAAAATGATAAAAATTTAGGTTTTTGTGGTATAGACTTCAACATGCAAGTTCAAATATAATAATTGTACATAAACCTAGCAAGGAAATTGTGGTAGAACTTGTAAAAATTGGTGATGAACTTACTTGAAAACCTATAACTTTTATGAAGAAAACCTAACAATCCATAGGTTTATATTGCAAAACCTTGTAATTGATGTATTCTAAGTCTTGTAAAATACTTGGTACTTGAAAAACTTGATCTCTCTTGGCCTTTTGATATGGAACGAGCAAGGAGGAGCAAGAACAAGAGAGTAGAAAAATTATTTGATCTATGTTTTTCTTACATGCAAAAGTTACTAATACAAATGAGATAGTGGAAGATTACTTGGGAAATTTTGGAAGCCCCATGTGTCCCAAAGGACCCTTGGCCGGCCACCTCACAAGAGGTGGTGGGCTTGTAATATTTTTGTCCCACTTTGATTTTACGGGGTACCGTTTAGTGCATAGTTTTGTATTTTTAGCGTTATCGGGTACCGGGTTAATTAAAAATAAAATATAACGGGACAATACGGGATATAATAAAGTTGTAAAAATTATAAAAATATAATTTTCATAAACATTGGGTATTTTGATAGGTATCTCTTTGTTAATACAATTTATTGTGTATATAAGTTCAAGTAAAGGTTTATTATTTGGTTATCCACCAAAAATAAATAATATATAGTTTTATAACCTTAATGGAAAAATAACTAATATAAAAATATATTATTGCCCTAGTGGAATTTGTTTGGTACATTAGGTTAAAAACTAATAACTTGTCTTATCTATCTATCTATACTATCTATAATGGAAAAATGGTAAAAGTGAAATGTTGAGTTTTCAACAATAGTCAAATGAGAGAGAAAAGTGAAATGTAATTAATACTCTTATTAAAACACCCCATTACTTAAAAGTACTAATGTGAATAAATCATTGTACTTTTAAGTAATGGGGAGTTTAATAAGAGTATTAATTAACATTTTATTTTTCTCTCTCATTTGACTATTGTTGAAAACTCAACATTTCACTTTACCCTTTTATTTTCCATATAAATAAGTACTAGACGAGTCACCCGTGCATAGCAACGGGATTTTAATAGCGACAGCATAGTTTATTGATAAAAAAAGTTTATAGGTTATAAACGAAAAACAATAAAAGTTTGAAGATTGTGGAAATTTAACATAATGTTTTGAAACCTGGTTCAACCGGGTGGTTCAACCGGTTGAACCGTTCCAGGCAAAAAATGGATCGATTTAAACCGGGTCAACTTGCTAGGTTGGGTCGAAAATGGTTCAACCCCGTCCGGGGTTTGAAAGTGTCGGGTCAACCCGGTTTTTTGTTTTAATTGATTGTATTCAATTTGATAGATATGTTTTTAATTGGTTGTACAATGTGAATAAATTAATTGTACTTTTAAGTAATGGATAATGTTTTGAAACCCAGTTCGACCCGGGTGGTTCAACCCCGGTTGAACCGTTCGCGGTCGAAAAATAGGTCGATTTAAATCGGGTCAAATTTCTAGGTTTGGTCGAAAATGGGTCAAATTAAACGCGGCCCTCAACCCGTCGGGTTTGAAGCGTCCCGGGTCAACCCGATTTGTGTTTTAATTGGTTGTATTTAATTTGTTGTACAATGTGAATAAATCATTGTACTTTTTAAGTGATGGGTGTTTTAATAATAATATTAATTACATTCATAATTCCTTTAATAAGATTTCACATTTCAACATTATTGACCTTTTCACTTTTCACTTTTGACTCTTTTTCCTTTATATGTAGTACTAGACGAGTACCCGTGCATAGCAACAGGATTTTATAGCGATAGATATGTTATGATAAAAAAGTTTATAGGTTATAAACGGAAAATAATAAAAGTTTGAAGATTTGGGAATTAAAGATAATGTTTTTAAACCTGGTTCGACCCGGGTTGTTCAACGGTGAACCGTTCTGGTCGGAAAATGAGTTGATTTAACAGGTCAACTTGCTAGGTTGGTCGAAAACTGGTCAAATTAAACTGGGTCAACCCACCGGGTTTGAAGCGTCCCGGGTCAACCCATGTTTGTGTTTTAATTGGTCATTTAATTTGATAGATATGTTTTTATTTGGTTGTACAAGTAAATAAATCATTGTACTGTTTAAGTAATGAATAATGTTTTGAAACCCGGTTCGACCCGGGGTGGTTCAACCGTTGAACCGTTCCGGTCGAAAATGGGTCCGATTTAAACCGGGGTCAACTTGCTAGGTAGGGTCGGAAATGGTCCAAATTAAACCGGGTCAACCCCGCCGCTTTGAAGCGTCCCAGGTCAACCCGGTTTGTGTTTTAATTGGTTGTAAATATGAATAAATCATTGTACTTTTAAGTAATGGATAATGTTTTGAAACCCGGTTCGCCCGGTGTTCAACCGGTTGAACCGTTCCAGTCGAAAAATGGGTCGATTAAACGGGTCAACTTGCTAGGTTGGATCGGAAATGGGTCAAATTAAACCGGGTTTAACCCCGCCGGGTTTGAAGCATCCCGGTCAACCCGGTTTGTGTTTTAATTGGTTGTACAATGTGAATAAATCATTGTACGTTTTAAGTAATGGATAAGTTTTGAAACCGCGGTTCGACCCGGGTGGTTCAACCGGTTGAACCGTTTCGGTCGAAAAATGGGTCGATTTAAACCGGGTCAACTTGCTAGGTTGGGTGGAAATGGGTCAAATTAAACCGGGTCAACCCGCGCGGGTTTGAAGCGTCCGCGGGTCAACCCGGTTTGTATTTTAATTGGTTGTACAATGTGAATAAATCATTGTACTTTTAAGTAATGGGGTGTTTTAATAAGAGTATTAATTACATTTCACTTTTCTCTCTCATTTGACTATTGTTGAAAACTCAACATTTCACTTTTACCATTTTTCCATTATAGATAGTATAGATAAGATAGATAAGACAAGTTATTAGTTTTTAACCTAATGTACCAAACAAATCCACTAGGGCCAATAATATATTTTTATATTAGTTATTTTTCCCATTAAGGTTATAAACTATAATTATTTATTTTTTGGTGGATAACCAAATAATAAACCTTATACTTGACTTATATACACAATAAATTGTATTAACAAAGAGATAGCCTATCAAAATACCCAATGTTTATGAAAATTATATTTTTAATTTTTACAACTTTATATATCCCGTATTGTCCCGTTATATTTTATTTTTAATTAACCGGTACCCGATAACGCTAAAAATACAAACTATGCACTAAACGGTACCCCGTAAAACAAAGTGGGACAAAAATATTACAAGCCCACCCCACCCTCCCTTGTGAGGTGGCCGGCCAAGGGTCCTTTGGGACACATGGGGCTTCCAAAATTTCCGCAAGTAATCTTCCACTATCTCCATTTGTATTAGTAACTTTTGCATGTAAGAAAAACATAGATCAAATAATTTTTCTACTCCTCTTGTTCTG